>JAPMOR010010098.1:251507-273589 GCA_026543865.1 Argiope aurantia | reverse complement strand
GGTTTGGGCATGGTTGTTCTTCCTGTTTTATCTATGAGATGTGTGAATGTGCCCCCCGGTAAAAAGGGGTTGTGCAAGCGAATGAGTGATACGTGAGTAGTCAAGTCGTACTCTTGGCCAAGTTGGGTCTACGCTAAAAACAAGAGGCGCTCCCCCTCAGGCTTAAATCGGTTGTCTTTAAACAGTGGGCTTGTCCTTGGCAAGGGCCATAAGAAACAACAACAACAACAATTTTGAGAAGAAATCGCTTCTCTAAAAGTTAACAATTGCACAATATGATATTTTCTCAAAAAAAAAAAAAAAAAAAACACCTGCTCTTGAGGAAAAAGTTTTGAAACTCAAACAATTTTGAGATTTAAAAAAAAGGACCATCATTTTTCTAAATATTGACCCAAGAGTAATCTGATAGTTTCGTGATTGTTTCAAACCGGTTTAAACTAGTTAATGACTTAAATTAATTAAGACAAACAATGATTTAAAAAATATTAATGTTCTTACATTATATAATGATAACTGACCAACTAAATTATAACGTGAAATTTGCGATAGCGGATTTCATTTTTTTTTTTTTACATGAATAAATATAAGCCATGCATTTAAAAGATAAAGCAATCTCTGAAAATAAATTTTAATACTTTTTTTCAATGAAAAATTAATGTAAAACCAGGTTTTATTTTAAGAGAAACGCGGCAAGTAATCAAGAAGTAAAAGGCGTTAAATAATAATCAGCAAAAACAAATGTAATTCATTGTAATTAGTAAACATAACTAAAAAATATAAACTTTAAAATTAAAGTAAAATTTATGAAACTAAGTTATAAAGTATATATTTCCTAGGTTAGAAATTTTTAAAAGAAAGATACATTGTATTTAGAGCGCGCCAATCTTGCTACGTTTAAAACAGAAAGGGAATCTACCAACTTACAAGGGGTTAAAAATTCAGTTCGGGATGAAGATTTAGTACAAAGGTAAGATACATTTAGAATGTTCAGTGACGAAAATATTATAGCACAATAGACAGTCGATTTCGAGAAAATAGCCCTTAAACTTTTTGATTTCTTATATATTAATAATGAGTCACCGTTGCCGAAGCGGGGATAGTATAATGTTTAAGACACTGGCCTAGAAAACAGGAAACCCATGTTAGATCTTGCGCCAGCATTTTTTGCTTTTTTTTAAATCTAATTTATTTCAAATTAATTTAAAAATTTAAAAACAGTTTTAATTAATCTGTTTTTCTTTTTTTATGTAAAAATAAATATTTATTGTCCTAAATCGTGGATTACAATTTAATTTTTTGACGAAATATAATTATAAGTATGAATGCATTTTTTTAATATTCAGAATTTTTTTAATTAAATTCAGAATTTAAAGATGATTTCAATAAATATGATACTCATTTTTAAATGGAAAAAATAAATGTATTTTCTCTTAATACATAAGTTATAACAATTAAAAAATAATTACGCCCATGTATATTGTTTTTTAATTATAGTTTTAATTTAATTTTTAAGTGTTAAAATAATTATAAATATAAATTTAACCATAAAAATATTTTTAAATAACCATTTTTATTTTAAAATCATTAAAAGTTTTTTTTTTGCATTTTAATAAAGATAAATTATTTATAATAGCTCAATGAAGCTGTATTTATATTGGGAATTAATCAAAGCAGCTGAAATAAATAAAATTATATCCTCAAACATTCAAAATGTTAATAATCGAAAAGAAAAAGTAGAAAGCAGATGTTAAATCATGGAGTGCATAGGCAGGTGTTTCAAAATTTTTAGTAACATACGATATACTTTGTGCGCTGCCCACATTCCTGAAGAGAAACAAATATTTTTTTTAAGATAAATGAAATTTGTTTTTTATAAATCGATTCTTTTAAGGTTTCTCTTTTGGATAATTATTATTTATGAATTTTGCAAGATGTCAAAATATATCTATCTTTTTAGAAATGTTTTTATAATTACCATTCTGTCTCTTATATGTAATAAAAAATTAATGAAATGTTTTTATGATATCAGTAATTTAATTGGCATTTATCATAATTTAAGTTATATATGTAATTATTTTTTCTGCTTAAAAATAAAATTACAATTCAAGTATTATGTGAATGAATATTTGTTTTTTAGTGAAATTTATTTTTAAAACATTCATTTTTAATTGATAAAAGAGTTACATATTAATCAAAATTGTCTTTAATTTCTTTAAATAATTTTTTGAAAGAAAAACGCATTTACATCTTATTTTTTGAAAAATTACAATTGAAATATTAAGATAAAATACATTCATTTTTCCATATAAAAATTAATATCATATTAATTGAAATTATCTTTAAAATGTTAATTTAATTTAAGTAATTTTGAATATTTAAAAGAATGCATTCATACTTATAATTTTTTTTCTTCTAAAAAAATTAAGTTGTAATCCAAAAATTAGAAGAATAAATATTTATTTTTGCATTAAAAATGAAAAACAGATAAATTAAAACTGTTTGTAAATTGTTAAATTAATTTGAAATAAATTAGAATTTTTTAAAAGCAAAAAATGCTAGCGCAGGATCGAACTCGGGTCTCCTGATTGCTACGCCAGTGTCTCGACCATTATACTATCCCCGCCTCAGAAACGGCGACTCATTATCAATATAAAAGAAATGCAGAAATTTTGAGGGTCATTTCCTCGAAATTGACTGCCTATTGTGTTTTAATATTTTCGTCACTGAATATTCTAAATGTATCCTAACTTTATGCTAAATCTCATTCCGAACTGAATTTTCAACCTCATGGCATCCACTTGTTAGAAAAAAAGATATTAAATTTAAATTGCAAAAAAGACAATAAAATGGAATAAAAAAAATTTGTAGTAATGATGAATAGAGACTGAAGACTTTATCAAGAGTCATCCTCAATCCCTGGTTTAGAGAAATTAGAAAAAAATTTGGTGTGTTCTGGTACTTTCTAGGTCCAACCTTATCGTGATTATTTAGAAGTTTCTATTCTTAATTTAATGTACACAAAAAACAGGAAAAAAAATAAAACGCGAGGAAAATTAGCATTAACTGTTTAGAATTCTTTATTGGAATACAAATTTATTGGTAACAAATGAGAAAAAAGTGGTTCCTTGTCGAACTAAGATTCAAACTTATCGGTGCGATCAAGAAATTTCAATTCTTAAAACAAGTAGAAAATTATAACTTTTTTATGAAACTCATTAGGAAAGAAGAAAACTAACAACAATTTATGGTAATCTTTATTGAAATACAAATTAGTTTGTCACAAAACAAGAAAAAAATGGCGAGCTTTTATCTTTTAGAGGTTTAAACTTATCCTGACAATTTAGAAATTTTAATTCTTAAAACAGGAAGAAAACTATATGGAACTCATCAGGAAAGAAAAAAATTACCGTTCGTTTATAGTATTCTTTATTGGGATACAAATTACTAGTCTTATGAAACTCATCAGGAAATTACCGTTAGTTTATAGTATTCTTTATTGGAATGGAAATTAATTTGTCATTAAAAAAAGAGAAAATGTAGAGTTCTTATCTAGTTGAGGTTCAACCTTATCATGACAATCTAGTAATTTCAATTTTTAAAACAGTAAGGAGATTGTATTAGTTTTATGGAACTCTTTAGGCAAGAAGAATAACTAACATCAGTTTATGGCGTTTTTATATTATTTTATTATTACAAGAGAAAATTACGAATTCTTTTCTTGTTGAGATTCAATCTTACATTGACAATCTAGAAATTTCAATTCTTAAAACAGGAAGGAAATTACATTAGCTTAGACAAGCATTAGTTAGGAATTACACTTTAGGCAAGTAGAAAACTAACATTAATTTATGGCATTCTTTATTGGAATAAAAATTAGTTCGTAACGAAACAAGAGAAAATGGTAAGTTCTGAACCTGTTGATGTTCAACATTATCATGTTTTCAATATCTTGTTTCAATTCTTAAAACAGGAAAGCAATTAACAGTTTTCATAGAACTCTTTCCAAATCATAAAACAGAAAAAAAAAAATTCTAGAATAGAAATTTTTTACAGAAACATGAGAGAAAATGGCAATCTCCAATCCCGTCGAGATCGAATCTTATCATGACAATCTAGAATCAACCCCTTTTTAGCAACTTATCGAAATGGACGCTGCTTTAAAGTGCAGTAAAATATTTGCCGAGAAAAGCATTTTCTTTCTTCGTTTTAAAACGAAACTGGATCGCCGTGCCGATTCCTTTAATTCCCATTCATATCGATTCAAACTCTTAAAAAGTACTCCCGTCTCACTTTCCCGAAGACAACCCCCACCCACCCGGTTTTTAGCACCCCCTCCCGCTGCTGCTCGAATAATTGATACGTTTCCAGAGTTTGCTTTCCATTAATTTCTCCGGCGGCGTCATCAACCAAATGATTTCTTGGGAAAAGATCGTCTTAGATTACATAAAATTTCCCAAGACTTTAACTCGAAGAACCCTTTTTAAAAGGGCCCGCCGTGCTTGGATTTCACCCCCGGTATCCGGTGTTTACGGGATCGAGTGATCAGAAATTATCGTTCCGTTCATGTAGCGTTCCAGGGCAGGAAAATAGTGGAAATATCACCCTGGGCCACATCTCTTATGTTTAAAAGGGGAACGACAGCTAAGGTTTCTAATCTGCTTCCAAGCTTCTTCAGACGGTTTTTGTTTTCTCCATCTCCTTCTCCAAAACAATTTTTTTTTTTAAACTTAAGAAGAAGAGAAGTTTTAAGCATGAGAAGAAGAAGGAGAAAAAAAAAATTGTCGCGAAATAATAATGACGGGAACTTTCAAATTTCTTCTCGAAGAAAATATTCGTTGGCGTTGTGTTTCAAATTATGAAAAGAGAAAGAGTCGCTAAATGATCTATCTCCCGATCTCCCTTCGGTACTGCTCCGTAGTTATTTTTCCCTGGGACCAGAAGTTGTTCCAGCAAACTCATCTGCGAAAAAGCAAAAATATTTGCAAAAAATGCCTTCTTTTTTTGCCGTAAGCTTTAACAAAATATTTTAAATGCGCATCATCTTACACAAAATCTTCGTAAAAATTTGTTGTCTTCATATTTACTTTTCCTCTTTTTATTTATTTATTTATCTTTATTATTTCTGCATCCCTTCTTTTTCTTTCTTTTTTCTTAATACTTACATCATCATAGTCGGTTATCGCTCTTTTTTTTTTTTTTTTTTTTTTTTTGGCTAGTTTTAAACTTGAGCCACAAACGCTCTCGAATACATGAAGTATTTCCCTGGATAATATATCCTTTGACTCCCGGAGAAAAAACGGGAGAAATGTACACCTCTCCCGGAAACTAATGACTATGTGACGGTTGCGAGAAACCGGAGATGTCCGGGATGCCGAAAAGCCGCTCCGGTTTCTAGGAATTCCAAATTTTCTTGCATATTTTGCCGGATTTTTTTATTTTTTTTATTCAAGGAAACTATTTTAGATAATGGTCGGTATACGATATTTTTTTACTTATTAATGTAACTTAAAATATGTTTTTGCCGGATTTTTTTATATATATATTCACAGTAAACAAAAAAACGACGAATTTACCTTGCATATCAAATTTCTGTCGTTATTGTTTTCTTACTGGCAATGTTAAACAAAAGAGGGAAAAAAAACAATTCATCATTTTTTTTTCCAAATCTCAAATCGCAATTAAGGGATATTTGCATTTGGAAGTAAAAAGAATTTAATTTCAATGGAAGCACAGCATAAAAAAGGACGAAAAAAAACAATGAAACAAACAAAGAAACATTTAATTCTTCAGTGAATATTTTGTTTCCGAATAGAATGCTGAATATATATATATATATATAAGAAGGAAATCAATTCGTAAGAGAAAATATATTTTTGTCGTATTGAGTTTCCAAAAGCACTGATTAATGAAGTTTGTCGTTCGGAGACAAGAGTAAGTTTCGGAAGAAGAATTTATTTCGACGAAAATGAATCGTTCCTAAAAGATTTTAAAATCCTACAGGACAAGACATTTATCAATTTTGCTTTCAAACTATCGCATTTTATTAGAATTTTGTCAAACAGAAAATGCGAACAACAATTATTAAGAAAATACAGAAGCACTCAAATGTCAGAGACATTTTTTCAATCGATAATTCGCAAGCAAATGAAGATAGATAGAAACCTGCCATTTACTCTGAAATGATGTTAATGAGATCGAACTTTTAAATGAGAAATCAGAATTTATTGGTGACATAACTGATAATTCACATCACAAATGTTTCCATATTCGTTAGAATCATCCATTATAAAGGATAAGAAAATGAACAAAATAAGACTTATAAATGTTCAATATGTCATCTTCCATTCCGGATCTTGGTTTTAGACAAGTACCACATGCTTTCACACTACTATACACTTCATAAATTTCTGTATTTGATGGAATGTTGTTCGTTCTCGAATTCGAAAACCTTTCGCGTTCTTGTGCTTCGGGAATCATTTAATTTGTCCAAAAAAAGGGGGGTATGGATGGGAAGCTGAAATGAGGAGATGTATACATATATCAATATTGTGAACTCAAATTATTTACAGCATTACACTCCTTTGCAGAGCACAACCGTCGACAAGTGCTAGTCTCAGATTTTTAAACGAATAGTAGGATAAGAAATTCGTAGAAGAAGCAACTTTATAGCCAATATTATTCATTTTCACAATTCATAAATTTTTACATTTTTTGAAGCGATGTGTTACATAGGATAAAAAACAATTCTCAGAAATTACTTGCTCAAAGTGTTTATACGCCAGTCAACAGCTCAGCTGCCAGACAAGTATCACACGTTTTGCCACATAGTAAGCATCATTTCTGACGTTATAACAAAACGTAAACGAGTAAAAACTGCCTATTCTGTAAAGAGCTGATTTGACAATTATGCTTCGGAATAGAGGATAACAGGTCGAACATTTAAATCGGTTATTCTATTCATTCCCCCCACACCGGGGGGAGAAACCTCAGATGTGAGGATGAGAAGTTCCAACATGGTATTTGGTAGATTGGAAAAGAAAGATTGTGGGGTCGGCTAACCCATATGACGAGACTTATCTCCCACCGGAAGGGCTATACCGTGATCGTTGATGGCCCTGAGGATTCAATTTTAGTTCCCGCCAATGCTTTCTCGGATATCCGGTCGTATGAGGATGAGAAGCTTCCAGTATAGTGGTTGGTTCTTGCCACCCAGGTGGATACAAAAATGATGTGGAGATGACTACTTACCTAGGAAACGATGACGGGACATGCCTCCAATGGGAGTGGTTGTACCGTGGCCGGTGATGGTTCTTAGTATTCAACTTTAGTTCTCGTCAGTGATGTCGCGGTGGTGCGATCGTTCAGATTTATCCGTGTACCTCAAGGCGGGTTGGACTATGATTATTCGATTCATTGTTTTATTTTGTAATACGTATCGCTTCATAAAATTCCGGAGTTTCTGCTGCTTTAAATTATAAAAAATACCATCAGTGCATTTTGGTTTCACTTCAACTTTTTATTCAGACGAAATTTTTCCATTTTCAGATGGAAAGATGTCGTCTCTCGTCATTTTTTCATCGTCTGATTAATATTATATACTAGTCCCATTTGCGAATATTGGAAATATGTCGCCAGGTATATAATTTATTATATATTGGTAATATATAATAAATTATATATTACCAATATAATATAATTTTATCGCGTGATTATCTTCCATTGTTCATTTAAATAATATAATTTATAATATTTATTTAAATCGTTCAATTCATGTTCAAGATTCCGACGTTATTAGACATTACAACCGCGTCATTTTGATTGCATTACATACTCTTTGTTTATAATATTCGGAAATCTTTCAAATGGAGATCAATCCCATGGCAGAGTAGCACTATTTAAAAAAATAAACGTCCGGCTCATCTATTTTTTAAATTTCGCAACATTGTGCCATCATTTTTTTTTATCCAGCTTATAAACTACACAAATATTAATCAAAATCCTTCTTATTTAAGCTTTCAACAATGGAATATAATCATGCGATCACACAGTTGATGAAAGAATGAAAACCGTTTGAACTTCAGGTCAATCTATTGTTGCAAATTAGGCAAAAAATATTTTTTTAATAAGACAATATTCAGAAAAAATTTACATGATTATTATAATAGTATCAGTAAAAAGGCATTTTTTTGTAAAAATTTTTCAAAATGTGTAAAAATTTATTTTTGCTTGATAATATTTTTGGAAGAAGTTATCATGGGAAATCGGCAAAATTCAACGTAATTTTTAATTAATAAAATTCTTAGTTCAAATTAAAAAAAAAACTTGCTCCGAAGTTCCCACATTCCCACCCTTCAAGGGTTATATGCACTGAATTTCGTAGCTATAGGCCAAATGGTCAGGCTTGTACAGCACCATGTAAATTATAATCTATAATATATAATTTATACGTATATGTAAATGCAATTATAGTGATAAATGTATATGAATCTATAGATATTTATTTAATCTAAAACCAGGGGCGGATTAATCCTTTTAGGGGTCCTCTAAGCTATGGAAGCCTCTAGGCTACCTTTTCCTTATCCCCAACTTTTCAAAGTCCGATTATTTTTATTGATTTTAATTTAATATCCAAATAAGCAACTGTAGCAAATTTTAAGAAACTGAAAGAATAAAACATTAAATTGTGGATCACTTTCAAGAAATGTGATATCAGTGCCACAATTATAAAAAAAATGCAAAAATTAAATTAAAAAAATATTTTTATATAAAGTAATAGAAATTGACAAATGTTTTTAACACAAATTAATTCTATTTTTATATGGTCATAAATTATTTTTTTTAAATTATAAGGAAACATATTTTTTTTAGAATTACTAAGCAAAGTAATAAAAATTCGAATTATTTATACAAAATATAATTAATTTCGAATGTTGCTGGAATAAATAATGTTCCAATATTTAAACAATACTTGATTTGATTTTGAAAACGTTCAAATGCATGACTTGCATAAATTCACTAATTAAAATATATATATATATATATTATCTTGAGAACATTGCAAAAATCCCCGAGGATTCTATGTCCTCCAAAACTACCCATAAGCATTGCCTGCCTTGCTTACTGAATTAACCGGATCTATCGACTACGATGACTGAATGCGTACGAGTTAAGGCAGTAAATGAATGAAAACTATGAAAAACGAAATTATTAATAACATGTAGTTTACACCCATGACTAATAAATGTAATAGTAAAAACTATAGAAAAAGTAGTAAACTATTCTTTTAAATGAGAAAATAGTAGAGATATAAAAAATAATTTCTAGTAATACAAAAAGGACATTCTCAACATCAAAGTCGATAAATTCAAGGTTTGACCTGAATGTGCCGAACAAAGGGTTCGACCCGAATGTGTTCAAACAAATGATTGTGCCGAAGCACTAATATGTAAACAAGCCTGATGCACACCCATCAGGACCACGGAGAGCAGATGATAGCTCATGTGCTATCCTTACCATCTGACCGTGATTCAAAATTACTAAATTCATCCAGAAATAGCTCTCATATTATTGCAAAAACGGGACGTTAATATAACTAAACTAAACTTCAAATCAAACAACAATTTTGCAATTACAATTTTGCGTTATTAAAACTATACCTTTTCTTAAACAGTCGTAATAACAGCTACTTGGCAACTGGTAATTCTATTTAAAACTCAAATTTCATAAAAACTCAACAGGTGTTGATTGTGCGGAGATATTATGAATACATTTCTATTTCAAATACATTTTTTTTCTTTGAGAAAATTGTTATTTGCCATGTTTATCTCTACGATAACAGAAACACGTTATATGAAGTTACAAAGCAACTGATAATCTTCTTTTAGTTCTGGAATTAATGCAAATTTATCAGGCATTAACTGCATAAAGTTATTCACTGTCGTTTAGATTAATCATTATTTTCTTCTTTGAGAATGTCGTTAGTTGTAATGGCTGTCTTTGTAAATAACGGAAATACGTCATACCAAGTTACTCAGCAATTAACAATCTTCGTTTAATACGGGAATGTTATGTGAATTTATCAGGTGTTAATTGCGTCGAGTTGCCCCTCACTAAAGTCCCAGCAACTGACAATTCTCATTTAATACTGAAATATTACGTGAATTTATGAGACGTTAACTATATAAAGTTATTCTTTTAAATTGACTATTCCTTCCTTCTTTGAGAATGATGCTATTTGCCATGTTTATGTATACAAACAACAGAAATACGTTATACCAAGCTACCCAACTCCAGCTACTGAAAATCCCGTTTAATTCTTGAATTCGTGCGAATTTATCAGGTGTTATCTGCGTAGCCAGCACCTGCGTTCACCAGGATTAATATTATTTAGACTTTCTTCATTGGTAATGTTGCTACATGTCATATTAATTAATATGAATAATAGGAACACATCATACCAAGCTACTCAGCAATTGACAATCTTCGTTAAATCAAAGAAGATTATGCGAATTATCAGGTATTAACTTATTAGATCTATTGACCGGTGTTTAGATTAATCAGATTTTTCTTCTTCGAGAATGCTGTTACTTCTCCGATTTATTGATATGGATTTAAAAAAATATCATACTAAACATATAAGCCATCTTTGAAAAAGAAAAATGATACTACTAATTGAGTAGAACGCTTTTGAAAAATTAGCACAAGAGGAAAACCTATCCTGATTTATTCCATATTAAAAAATTGTTAGAGCAAAGAGAAGATAAGAGGTTATGAAATTCCTCCTCTCATCCATTCATCGGATGGATTGCTTCCGATGAGAATACATGAAGCATGATGTTTGTAGTTCAAGATCAACTACAATCAGTGAACTGCGAACATCGTCCAATTACTAATTGGCATGTCTGCAATTCTGTTGGTCGGTTTTGCCAACAGCGTCTGGATTATGTCAAACACTTCCGATAGCTCACCAAATTCCACACTGGTCTAAATCAATTCCTCTTATGAAACTTTGATGCGAGGAAAGTAGCCGTAATTGGGCAATTGCATACATTTGAACTTTCTTGTAATTTCAGTTCTATTAAATATCTGGGACGTACAACAGATAATGTATGCAGCAGTGATGCTATCGTAGTTTATATTTTAGATTAAGCGCATGTTTGCAGCTGCAGGGCAAGTGCTTACATTTGGGTATAGTCAGTTTAGTATTTTAATAAAGGAGTAATAATTATCAAATTGCTTAAAAGTAAGTAACAAAATATATTAATGCTATTATATCCTCTAACATAATAGCATTAATATTGCAGTAATTTTATTAAAGTAGTATGAAGGGTATCGTAAAGTAAAATTTTTTGTTATAGTACCCTAAAAGTTGTTCTCTCTGAACCACGAACAGCTGTCTGAATTTGATGGTTTAAATTAACCCTTTCATCGGCAGTGCAAGTTGTATTCTAATGGTCCTTTTTTGAGTGTGTTTCTTTTTCAAACAAGGAATTCAGAATGCAAAGCGGTGGCATCTTTAGTGATGACTTGCTTCAGTGATAACCTGCTTGTCTGGTTTGAAACATAAACTAGCGCCAAAATGGCCAATTAGTATAAAATTTTCACGGCCGGGTAGGGCGGATTAGAAATAAAAAGGTTAAAAGGGTCGTCATTACGAAAAATTTACCGATTTGAGGGATGATTATCGTACTTGAACCCTGGCTTCTTCACATTTGGTATGCTTTAACATAATTTTTAATTTTAATTGTGCAAGCAATTATAATTTGTTTAAGAGGTCAGAAAGACAGAAAAAAGGTGCAGAAAGTACGTTTACATAAATGAATTATCGACAACATTCGAATTCAAAATCAAATTAGCGTGAGAGAAATCAATTGGGGTGGAAGATAAATGTTTAGTCCCCAGAAAATATACTTAACTAACACAAGTGAAAATCTCCGTATGGTTTAAGGTATAGCAAGGCCAAGGAAAATAAATTGGTGGAGAAAAATTATACATTCAGTTCTCAAACCGAATTTTTAACCATCAGTATTGAAAATATCTGCAATCAAAACGTGAGAAAAGCAGATGGAAGGTTCACCAGCAGAGCCCTATGGATTTAGTTATATCATGACTGAGGATAATTAATCGGTAGGGGAGGGAAGGGATTATAGATTAGTCCTCAATTATCTGTACTTGTGGCGGCTTCGGACTACAGTAATCCCTATAAAGAGAAATTATTACTTATGTTTGATGCTTTAGGATGTTGTATGCTTTTTTGAAACATTGAATCCGTGTCGTCCAGTGCTTGTAAAATATGTGTGATGTAATAAATAATTAAAGGGAAAAAAGAACTGATTATTTGGAATACGCAACAACATAATGTGTATTTGATACAAGGACCATTGATCATTTGAAATAGAAAGTTGTTAATTTAATTTAATGGAAATATGCTATACTATAGCTTCAGATAAAACTGAATTGAAGCAATATTTTCACCGATATTTTTGCTTAAAATCAAAACACGCAGACACACACACACAAAAAAAAACCTTCTTATTTTTAACGTAGATAACAGAATTAATCCATAAAACATAGAACTTCTTATGACAGCATAACCAAAGTGTCTTCTAAACTTGCAACTGAACGCCGAGTACAAAACAATGCACATGCATGTACTTCACTGACGAATTTAGATACTTTGAGGCCTTAGATCGTGCACCTTATGAGATTCCTCTTTTAATAAGACAATTCAATTTCGTTTCAAATTTCAGCACATTTTAAATATGTTAATGATATTTTTTTATATTATGATATATTGATCGATTACACAGTAATAACTTTGTTAATATATATAAAGACTACAGAATGCCCTTCATCCATGTGTTATAAAAAATTTGATTTTATAAATTTGATTTGAGCTAAAGTTTGATTTTATAAATGTTTTAATAACTAAGTGAACATAATAAAACATATAAGATTTTTATCAATTACATTTTATAAAGTATTAATATTATCTTTCTATTTAATCATTCTTGTAAAATGTATTTTTTTTAAAAATATTTATTTTTCAACTAGAAAAATAGTTTTTTAATCGATCAGCTTGGGACCCCTTCTCAGACAAATGGTTCCAAAGTTCGGAATCTGACAATGATTTCTCTTCTTACAATGCATTACACGGAAATGTTTTCCATTAAGAAAGGTGTATCTTCTTTCAGTTTCTGACTGTTATTTGGTAAATTTAAAATAAAGGTTTTTTTTTTAACTTTTTGGTCTAGAAATATACAAGAAAAAAAAAATATTGTAACCATCAAAAAATTCCAAATCGAGATTTTGACAGAACTCTACGTTTCCTTTTTGAATCCAAAAAACACATTTCTTTTGTAATTATGTCTATCCTCAAGGTAACTCACAAATATTTTAAGCAATATACATGGAATTTAATATGTGTGTGTGTGGGGGGGGGGGGGGAAACCCACATTTATAGATTTCTATAGCCGGCGTCCTGGCATAGGGGGAGGAGCGCATCTGGGAGTCCCGGTTCCGGCATGGTTGTTCTGTGTTCTACCTATGAAGTGTGAAAATGAATCTCCCTGTAAAAAGGGGTTGTGCAAGCGAATGTGACGCATGAAGTAGCTAAGTCGTACTCTTGACCCTAGCTGGCGCTACTGAAAAAACAAGAGACGCTCACTCGGCTTAAATCACTGACAGATAACTGTCAGCAGGCTTATAAAGTGCCATAAGTAACAACGCAACACATAGATTTCTGTCAAATTTTGAACGAGTGCAGGAAATCTATCCACCTTAGCGATTTGAATATAAGATAACAAGATGATTACTAAAGGAAGAGAGCTAGTTGGATAAAATTTGGTGCATAGATTTAACATATTTCAGTGTAGATATGAATTAAATTTAAAACCAAATCCGTCAAAGAGATCTGGTCAACACCTTGACGGATTTCGGTCTATACAGTTGGATGCGATAACTTAAATATACAGAATTTAGTATGGGATTTTGTGACTACAATTGTAATTTTGTGCATCATTTTTTTTTTTTGAAAAAAAAAGCAAATAATGGGCAGTCGGCTTTCTGGTAGTTGTGCATTAATTGTGTCCTCGTAATTAATCACCAAAAATTTCACGCTAATAGACTTTTTCATAAATATTTTTCGCCAATAGCATGTGTTTAATAATATAAAAGTACATATATGCGTGGAAGTTTTAGTGAATTTCTGGTTCCTTCAGAATTACTTGATATAAATAAATTATAATAGTAATTTTGAGCCAATAACTTATATATAAATATGTACTTAACTTTCCGTATATGAAGTAAACAAAGAAATTATTATTTGAAGTATTATAATTTTCAAAATTCGAATATATGATTTTGACGAATCTCCACGTTTCAAATCTGGTAGAGACCAAAAAACTCATTTTCAGAATTAGTCAGGCTCTCCGTTAACACGAAAATTGAACAAAGCTTTGAATTAGGTTGAAGAAATTTGGGGTTTGGAGTTTAAGTAATTTTGAAGACATCTCTCAAATTTTGAACAAAATACAACTACCAGAATCCGTCTACTTGGTTTCCAGGTTATCAAGAAATACTATAACTGCAATGCTTAAAGAACTAAAGAATGAAAGGATTTAACATGTAAAGTGTAAATTATATGTTTTGCAAGTGTAACCAAACTCTGAATCAAATCCATTAAGAGGCTGGTCGTTTATAGAAGTATATTTTCTCGTGCATGTAAACATGATAACGCAAATACTTAACAGCTTAGATAAATGAAATTTAATATGTGGTCTTGCAACTACAATTGTAGCCTGATGTCAGATTTTGTGTTAGGAAATTTCGGCATTAAGGTTATTTCAAAATTTTAAATTCCAAATTCTTTTGTCTCTCGCACTTTATTCTAAAATGATGCAAAGCATTTTAAACCTGCCATTGCGCGTCATAAGTTTGGATAAATCACTTCACCTGATATCAAACATATAGCTATTTAATCAGTATCGTATCTGACATTTAGTCAACTCGATAAGCGTAGATAACATGTAAATATAAGATGTTTTTGTTTTTTTTCTTTGAGAGACATGTTCAGATTTTCTGTTCTGTTCGGGTGATAGAGGTTAAATGCCTGTCTCAGGTCCTGTAATTACCGTTCATGTATTAACAAGTTGTTCATCATAGCTGTAAATATTTCATCATGTGTTTTTTTTTTCTTTTCTTAATGAATTGTGTTTGATTCAAACCTTTCATTTGTCGGACCCAATCTTTGGAGACTTTTATTTGTTACCATTCCACTGCAGCTATTCTAATGTCAGACGGCTGATTCTAAATATTTTAGAATCCCTAGTCGTTATATATATATCTTTAAGATTTTGCTTTCAGTCGTTTGAAGAAAAAATAAGTAAGTAATTTCCTTTACTCATTTGTGTCTCATGTACAAGACTGAAATTAAAAATCTGAGCATGTGTGGTTTTCACGGCCTTGTCCGAGGTACAATTTTACGGGCTTAGAGGGATAACACCTTCCTAGGTAGTATACGAAAAAATATAGGGGTGGTTACTCCTTATTTTTATAACCGGTTGGTTTGTATTGCTAAATTGGTGCAAGAGTTAAACAGGGCTCATGAGCCAATAAATAATACAAGAATATAAGCAATTAGCAGATAACTATAAAAAACAGATTAAAGCAAGGAAAAAAATATATATAAGTGAAATATAAAACATGACGAAGCTAAAATGAGTGCTTAAAATTTTCAAATGCTTTTATGGCTTTGTCACAAATGATTCAACAAAAGATAATAAAATAAATAAACAAAAAATTTCATTATTTTTATAATATTGGAACTATTCGTATAATAGACACCTTGGTATTTTGGTACATCTTGGAATCGGTGTTTTCTGCAAATGCTTATGAAAATGCATTTAAAAAAGAATTTTGATCACTCATTGTTGTCCTTTGGAATAGACATGTGAAGCTTATAAATGGAAATAAAAACGTGTAGCCAAATGGCAACATGATGCATTGTAGAGTCAATTTATTGCGGTTTTCAATAACAATTTTCACCGATAGACCGGTTTCCAAAAGTATTTGTTTTCGAATTCAGAAAGTTTAAACATGTGGAGATTTTTCAAAATTTCGAAATTGGATTTTTTGAAGATACATTTTTTTAAAAAAATATTTCATATACGGGAAAATAAAACTTTTAATGATTTTTTATCTGAACCGTCCCTCTAGATGAAATTTCTCCACCGAATTCAGAAAGTTTAAATATGCGGAAATTCTTCGAAATCTCGAAATTAAAGATACTTCTTTTTTTTTCTTTTTAAATATTTCATATAAGAGAAAATAAAACTTCTAATGACTTTTGATACCAGAACTGTCCATCCAGATAAAATTTCACCAACTACACAAACATAGTTTCGCTCAACTTTACAACTTTAACTTCAAAGTTTTGGATTTCATAAATCCCGTGATCTTTTCTGAAAGTCAACAGACAACCCATAAACATTCCTCATTCAAAACGATCGCCTTTTCGTTTAAGTAACCGAATATTCAAACTCAACAAACAGATGGTGAAATCTTTCACTACAAAAGGGATCCTGAAGAATCCGATCATTTCCATTCGGTGGAGGGTTAAGGCCCCCTCGATTTAAAGTGTTAGGACCCTCTCGGATTCACAACACTCGGATTCGTTAAAGACCATGTTGTGTTGCTCAACTAACTGAAAGGATTCAGCTTTCAGTCCTAGATTCTTATCACCCAAAGGGGGGGGGGTAGAAGGTTAGCCGATAACAGGCGGGAGGAGTCTTCCAATTTCATCCTTACTCTTCCAGGAATTGATCTTTGGCTTTTCTGAAAGACTCTCTTACTGTCACTGGAGGATCTTTCCAGTTAAAGGACATCCTAGAATTACTCGTTCTGCAGAAAGGGTCGGGGGAGGGGAGGGAGGTTGTATAAAGGCCCGGTTCCGGTTTCATACGAGGTGTCTCATAGCTCCGTGTTCGCTCCTTCTGTCTCTCTAGTGTTAAAACGGAGCACGAGACAGAGGGTTGCCAGGGAAAAGTTTGAAATTTCATCATCGGTGACGCAATGGCGAGAAAAGGCGCCAATCTGTTTGGTTTAGGATTGGGGAAGAAATGTTGGCGAGATTTTGGATATTGTGGGAACTAAGTTGGGAGATTAAGGATGGATATCAAATGCACTTTCGTTAAAATAAATTTCAGCAATTTTGATACAAAATAAATGTATTTTAGCAGGATAAGGCTAATAGGCACACTGTAAATTGCGACATGCAGGAGAAACAGATTGGTCACTCTCTACCGGTCAAACTGCTGGGCTTACTAAATTTGGCACGTAGTTATTTCTTTATTCACTCATAAACGGTTTTCCAAAATTTTAATTAGATTGTTAATGAAAAATTAACCTATATTTTAATGCTTTTCTTTACTCGAACTGTATTATTACACAAAAATTGATTTCTGACTACTTTAAATAATAAAAATAATTGAATGATAGTTTTATTACAATTCTTTTTCCTCTTCATTTTATTTCATTCGGAGATATATTTCATAACATTATTATGACTAGTTTTAAAACTCGCACGCTTCGTGTTCGTGTTAAATACATTTCTTTTCTCTGCATGTTATTGCTTTAGTACATATAGAAGCGAATTTTAAAAATAAAAATTCTTGAATAAAGCTTAAAAGACTACGATTAACATGCTACGTTTCAGATTACAAATTCAAATGCCTTTACATTTTTTTTTGTAAATATTTATGTAATCTAAGATACTTAATAACGATATTTTTAGACTAAAGAAGATTAAAGATGGAATGCATGCATGTAAGCAAAATTTCCATACAGTAAATACTTTCCTAACAGATAAAATTAGAGGTATGAGCCTCTTTAAAATTTTTACTTATTTTTTTTAAATTTAATGTTTGTAAAAGTTTATGATGCATAGAAGTTAATTCATGATGATGTGATACATGTCGAATTCGGCTGGTCAATTTAATTCTAAAATCTTCTGAACATCTTGCAAGATAAAAATGGTGCAACTGACATGCGCAGTTACATTCGTTTTCTGACATTACTTCACTCCAATGAACTAAAATAACTCTTTGCAATGAAATGATCATTGTTTAAATTCTATTTATTTCTTTATAACGAAACATAATGCTGCAGAATTTGGAAGTTAAGTTTCATTATTATTTTATCCTATCTGTAATTATTAAATTCTTTTCTTGCTAAGTTTAAAAATCTACCTGCTTTAGGTGAACTTTGTCATGTAGCTACTTTTTCAGAAAACTAAAGGATTGGAGATAGCTACCAAATAAACAAAAATAATTCTTACGAAAAATATCAGTAATGCTCGTTACTTTCTAGATACCAGTACTATACCGGCTCAATTGCTTATCTTTTCGACTTTTTTTAATTATTATTATTGATTTTAGTCTTTTGAATTGAACGATTAACTTTATTGTGGATAAACTATGTAATTTCAAAATTAGTTTAAAGTAAGAAGATTTTAAAATTAGTTTATAGTAAAGCCTACGATTTATACAGTCAAAATGTTTGGTATCTGAATCGAAATGGCTCATATCACATTATGAAAACTCTAAGAAAGGTTTATCATCATCTTCAATGTACTTTCATTTCCATTTAAATATTAAAGAAAATTAAATGAAATCTAAGATCGCAAATTTTAAATTATCATGTGAGAACATTATTATTTTTTTAAAGTCATTATTTGTCTTAATTAATTTAAGTAATTAACCAGTTTAAACCGATTTGAAACAATCACGAGACTTCCCTATCGGTCTCTATCCTTCTCCCTCCCTCTCTCTCTCTCTCTCTCTCTCTATAATGATAAACTTTTTAAACTTACATTTCCAATTTTTCTAGCTGGCAAACAAAGTTTTGGAACTCGACCGATTTTGAGATGAAATAACAGCTATGATGTCATAGTTTTACGGGAACCTTTTAAAAACGCATCTGATGTCAAAGAAGCATACGTAATAATAAAGAAATACTGGTAAAAGCAGGTCTACCTTTTAAAAGCGCATCTGCTTTCAAAGAAGCATATATAATAATAATGCGATACTGGTAAAAGCAGGTTAAAAAAATATATGCGATTAAATGATGATGATGAAAATTGCCATTTATGCTTTATTCATTGCCTACGCGATTTCGAGCTTCAAAACCCCCTATACATAACAACATCATGTTCTCACAATTAAAGCAATGAATTATTTATCCTTCAATTTGTAAGGCAATGGGAGTTTTCAAATACCAAGCCAAAAACATTTTGTTATTGATGTTATTGACAACCTAGAATAGCATCAGTACCGCTGCTTTTGATAACATGAAAGGTTGCAAAAACAAAAATTTTAAATTTTAAATTATGATACATACCAAGATTTATAATCACTTTATATATTATTGTCAATGTACTAAAAAAATCTTGCTAATATCTTTCAGAAATAAATTTCATTTTTATAAATTTTCTATCAAGAAATCGAATATAATTCTCTTTTTTTGCTTTAAAAGTCAAAGGGAAGCATATTTGAGTCACACCGATTCACCGAAAGGCATACGGTTAAATTAAATGATCCGAAGGCCGCAGAAACATAGGACGGAGACTATGATTCAGTCCTAATGGACATTACCGATCCCGGTACAACCCCTCCCGTAGGACGTACGTCTCGTCATCTGCAGTTGTGATTCAACCTGTCACTATTATTATGTCGAGCAAGAGGAAGAGAACCAACTACAATATTGGAAGCGGCTTATTCTCAGTTTCTTTTTTAAGTGCCTTTCGGTGGAATAAAAAAGGGAATTTTTTCATCTTCATTTTTTTATCATTGAACTTTAATAATCCGAACTGCAGCTATCTGGTTCGCCTTGCAGGGGGAAGGGGAGTAGAACCGTAAAAATATTCTTCCCGAATTAAAGCGATTGAATATAGAGAAACAACTGGCATGGACTACTATGTTCAGCAGTGATATTTTAATACAGTATGTATGTTTACAAAATATAATTCAGATATTATCCATATTTATTCCGAAAAGTATCCGAATTCGATTATTCGGATCGGATCTGGGCCTAATTAATCTGGATAAATTCAATTTAACTTCAAAATATTTCACATTGTATTTAATTTCGTACTATTTTTGAAAAATAATTTAGTATCAATTTTGGATCTCTTTACTTCGGCCATCTAGATCCATAATTTTTAGACTTTAAATTTTGGCATTGAAACTGTATAAAATATTTTTTTTTATGCAGTATAATGCGAATTTCAGCAATCGCGTTCTTATACACTTGGCATAAGGTTAATCATTCGAGAATCAATCGTTTGAACAGAACAGTTCATCATTCGAGAATCAATCGTTTGAACAGAACAGTTAACCATTCGAGAATCAATCGTTTGAACATAACAGTTAACCATTCGAGAATCAATCGTTTGAACAGAACAGTTAACCATTCGAGAATCAATCATTTGAATATAACAGTTAACCATTCGGGAATCAATCATTTGAACATAACAGTTAACCATTCGGGAATCAATCATTTGAACATAACAGTTAACCATTCGAGAATCAATCATTTGAACAGAGCAATTAATCATTCGAGAATCAATCATTTGAACAGAGCAGTTAACCATTCGAGAATCAATCATTTGAACAGAGCAGTTAACCATTCGAGAATCAATCATTTGAACATAACAGTTAATCATTGGAGAATTAATCGTTTGAATCAAACAGTCAATCACTTGAAGATTTTTCTCAAGGTTTTTGACAAGTCTGCATGTGTGATGATAAAGCCATTCACCAACTTTCATCCATGGAACTAAAGGTGTTTTGCCCTGTTCAAATAAAAAAAAAAGAATGGGCAGACTTCCTACAAAATGATTTCAAACAAACTTTGACAAGAATCTGCATTTTTTAGAAAAGATCTAACCATATTTCATTTGCTTTTTTTTTTCTCTTATCATAATTCATCTAACAGAAATGATCCCCCCTACATAACAAAAAAAAAATTTCTCTCTCTTTTCCTCGGGATAAGATGTTTCTGAAATCTAAAAATTTATCAAACTTCCGTAATGTAATTTTTTACAGTAATAATCCATCGTCTTTGTACTCTTCAAAGGTAATCATAAAATAGCTCATCCCTCTCACTCTTTGCCTTACCCTCTGGGCTAATCAAATTCAACGAGCCACAGCGAAAAATGAGACAGCCACTGACGTGAAAGCATTACAACCTCAATTACGATGCGCTCATTCGTATATTCCTTGCACAGAGGACAGGTCAATCAGTAGAGTGAAGATAACTGAATCCCGTATTATTACTCTATCCCAAACACGGAAGCGAGAACCAACTACCATAATAGAAATTCATATCTTCAAGAGAGTCCATTGTAGATAAAAACAAAATGCTGTTGCTACGGAGGTTGAGAGGCATATATAAGCCCCATTCTCCAATTTTGGGGAAGGGAGGGGGGATAACATGAAGACAAAATATTAATAATCTGATATGCAAAATATAAGGAAATAGAACAATAATCAAATATAAGGAAATAGGTCAGTATAGGAAAAAGAATGAAAAAAATCATAAAACCACGTTTCACTTATTCTTCAAATAACACTGTTAAAAAAAAAGAAACCCCTTTTACGACAAGTGCATTTTTTCAAATTTCAAAAAGTGAGTATGAAACGCAACTACTTTCCAAATAAGTTTGTTGAAAGAATTTGTGAATTTTTATGGTCGGAATTTATATTGCTTGTTTTATTAAAAAATGTCATGATCTTTCTTCAAATTGAAGGGAGAATGTTAGTCAATACAATAAAGTCTATGCAATTTTTTTATATATATTTAATGGAATTTTCACATAACTTTGTGTTTAGAAATTTTTTGTTGGTTTGCAGAACAATATGTGCATGCTATTTATTCGTACAGAGTTTTTTTATATATATAAAAGGTAAAGGGGCTGTTGTCATAATATTCAGGTTTAAAAATTTGAGGCTCGTTCTGGTCTCATTTAAATTTAAATGGAACTATACTAAACATGCTTAACTATACAATACTAAACTATAACTGTT
>JAPMOR010010098.1:232592-249502 GCA_026543865.1 Argiope aurantia | reverse complement strand
CTTAAACCTTCCATTCTGGAATATATGAATGTGATTAGAATACGATGTTGCATATAACAAGAGCGCGATAACTAAAACTGAAAAAAAGTTCGAAACACCAAACGATATTTTCACGATTCCCTGTAGAGTGAGACACTGAACAGTTAGAAAGAAGAATTTCTCAGCATCTAATTTTTAGAAATTTAGTCTACCGAATCTTTTTTTTTTCAATGTGAATTATCTATCAATAATGATAAAAACTGAATTATTCAGAACATTTAATTCAAACAGGGAACATAATTTCAGTGCAGCATATTTTTCTAGGAGAGACAAAGAGTCGAACATCTGAACTAATCCAGGGGATCTGCTTATTTTATGTATCCGTTTTATATTTACGCCATTTGAAAGATGGAAAAAATAAAAAAAAATTCTTTAAATTCAAAATTATTAGCAAAATTAAAGTGCTACTTCTTCAGCCTCAACTGCAGCACTGATTTCACCAACTTTTATTTTATACCTTTTTGTTACCTTTTGTTACCTTTTGAGTGTATGTTTTAGTGAACATAATTAACAGATCATTCAGATATCATTATTGTTAAAAGATTTATTTACCATTGCTTAAGATGCATCAATATAACTACCTCTAATCGGAAAAAATAAACATGTCTTTTAAAATCATTAGCAAGGCTTGAGATAGGTTTTTTCTAAAAATAATTTAACATCAAATTAAACAGCTAAGTGAGACTTATTTTTTCTTTTTTCTGGAGATAAACTTTACCAATCTTGTTCCTAATTAAATACTTTCGCATTCGACAACTTATAATTAAGGGTAATGAACTAACTATTCGTGGAGGTGGTGAGTCAAAGTCTTTTGATTGAATAATCATATTTAATTTAAAAAAATTAATAAATCCATTTGCATTTAGGTCACTAAATGATAACATAGTGGAACGTTAGCTAGACCATAAGTCACTTAGCTGAAATGGGGACAGCTTGCATACTTGTTTTCAGAGTCGTATCGGAAAGTAAGCAAGGGGTGACTGTTGATCCAACACAAAGTCTTAGGTTTAGCTAAGATTGGTGCATGGTTAGCTACGAAAACTAAATAGCAGTGCGTCTCTCACGTTTTTAAAATGAAAGTTAAAAAGGGGGAGGGGATAAAATTATATGGCGATCCGGGCCATTCACTATTGCTAAGCCATTGCGCATGTTTAAACATTTAATCATCTACGACGTTGTCATTTCGAAGGATTTTTCAGCATTTTTAAAATATTGCCATGGCAACCGAGTGGCATTTTACGGAATTTGGATAATGTACATCTATTATCTTAGTAGATGTGGCCGTGGTGGTAAGATCTCGGCTTCGGAACCGGAGAGTTTCAGGTTCGAGACCCGATTCCACCGAAGAACCGTCGTGTAAGGGGGTCTGTTGCACGTTAAATCCATCAGGACCAAACATTCATCCGCTGGTGTGGTGTGGAGAGGGGGTGTCAGATCAGGTGTCGTCCTAGTCATCTGACCGCGGTTCAAGATTACGAGATCCGTCCCAAAATAGCCCTAGTGTTGCTTTACAAGAGGGACGTTAATATAACTAAACTACACTCTGTAAAATATATTTCTACTGAATGACTAAATTATGGGTCGAGTTCTTAAACAATGAGTAATTTTGAGATAGCGATAAATCTTAATGACTTTTACAAGATTCTTCAATTTTTCTATGCAAATGTGTTTAAGAAAAATCCTCCTTATATGAAATCTTTTTTTTTTTTTTAATTCCTTGCATCCTTGCAATTGCATAGCTTTTTGAAATACGAATTTTATTTTTGCTTAAATTGCAAGTAAAAATCTTAAGGAAATTTTAAAAGAAACAAACTTTTCTTAGTAAGTACATATTAACTTAAAGTACCTTTAAGCCATATTTAGTAGTGTTATTCCAATGATCTAACCTGTTGATTATTTTGATCATTTTAAGTTTTCAACATGCATCTTGAAATTTGCAAATAGTACGCTAAACTATGAGCCTTATCACGTTAACAATTTTGATCACAAATAAAAAAAAATTAATGAATTAAAAAAACTAATTGATGAAATTTATTATATAAAAATAAATCAACAAATTTCCAAACGCAAAAATAAAGTTTTAATAATGTCATAATTGTTTATATCGATTCCTTACTATAAACAAAGCATTTGCTCTTCGATTTCTGTAATATTCTGATCATTCTACAGCTTACTGATGGTGCAGCCGATTCCGCAAACAATCAGAAGTTTACTTTATTTTAAGTACTTATTTAACTTTTGTTTTTATATGCCTTATTTCAAAATATATTAAACATTTTTACATGGCCAGCAAGTTTACGCATTTCGGATAACTGATTTTGGGTAACATTCAGTAATTTGTACTTATATTCTACTTCTTAAGAAATGGATCGCGCCCCCTAACAATGGACATTATTAAGTTTGCAGGCATTTTCATGATAAATTAAAAATTCTTCAGATTTTATCGAATAAAATGTTGGAATTTTTTTAAAATCTAAAACCCTCAATAACGTCTCGCTTTTGTTTTAGTTTCTAATTTAAGATACAGGGCTGGATTAAGGAGGGGGGGAGGCACAGGGCTGGAGGTGAGATCCTAGGGACTCTTAGGAAACCTCCCCCTTCAACCCTCTATTTTTACATCAAATATTTTTTATTGATCTTAACTCTTTTTACAAGCAATTTTAAGAATTAAATTCTGATAAACTTGTAAATTATTTAATTAGGGAGACCTTCCGATTGAATTACTTTCTGTAATTCACACACACACACACATCTATATTCAAATTTAAAACAAATAATAAAAAAAGCTTTTGATCACAATCGAATTACTATTTAATTATAGATTCAGATATTTTTTGTAATATAATGCAATATATATTAAAAACTTTTTAAACAATATAATATGACTATATGAAACTTGAAGACGGCAATCAGTTTAGGAATATTAGAATTAATTATTTAACATTTAATCAATACTTGATTTTTAATTCGAACCAATTCGAGTGCAAGACCTTTGCAATTGAATTACGGTTGCAGAACCTTTAAACAGTTGCCTATTTGATAATAAGTTTTGTTATGGAATAGTAAGTAAAAAAAAAAAAAAAGATGAAACACTATAAACAAAATGTCTTCCCACCCGTAAAGAGTTTGAAGAATTAATTTTAAAATCTTGTTATTTAGTCCACCGATGGAACGAAGCTGAAAGTATTGATTTAAAATCAGATTGACCTTCCAGAGATTGAGATTTTTTTCCCCCTTTCTTTTTAGTTGATTGCCAAATAAAGCGCTAAACGGCCAATTTATAGCACCTCTATCAGCCAAATCCCACGTTGCCGCCGAAAATTGATACCCGCATATCGGTTTCGCCTGAAACTGGGAATGACAAGAACCGAAAAAAAAAAAAATGCGAAGCTGAGCAGAATATGCTGCTAGACCTTGCCTAACGTAACAGGAGATCTGTTGGTGTCAAATTTGCTTAACACATGTTCCTTACACTAAGTAACATAATACGATAGGGTCAAAAAAAGGTCGGCTGCTCTTATTATTAGTAGATTTTTTTTTTTTTTTTGCAGGGGGGGATATTACAATGTGTTAACCGCCTATTTCTACACAGATTCGCACTCTGATAGCGAACCAATCCATTTCATACTTCATAATCTGCAACTTTAGACGAGCGTTCTGATAGAAAAGAATATCTGGAATCAAAAAGAATTAATATATTCTGTGAAAATTGACTTTTTTTTCCCTTGGTGTTGATTTGGGAAGCTTCATTAAATTAGCCAATTGATTGATTGCATGACCTACCAACGTTTATTCCCAAACAAATTAAGCTAAAAGTTTTTTATTTATTTATTTATTTTTTATTTTTACAGCAGCAAATTGGTAGAAACTGGGACAAAAATTGGCTTTATTTTCGTTTAGTTTTTGAATTTTAGATTTGATTTATATGTTTGTAACATAATTATTTTAAATTAATCAACTATTCTAATTTACCATGAAAGAAATCAAGGATTAGTAGTTCGCTGCCATGACTCAAGCCTTTATTGATTGGTTGGTTAATGGATGTTTTTGAGCGATGCTCCCCAAGCCATTAGCTGAGTATGACTCACACCTGTGATTCGAATTACCTATCTAATTAGACGACCCCTTCTTTACCATCTCTTAACTACAGTAGAAAAGTGTCATCTAATCAGAAAGTAGGTATGAATCACAAGCGATTCAGATAGCAGCCAGCATGTTAAAAAGAATCACTTAACGCATTTTAATAGCAGATTTATTACTTTATTATCAGTTTGTGAAATGCAGTGAAATCTTGTGTACGTGATATTTAAGATACTAATATAAATAGCCATGTAAATAAAAGAGTGAATAATATATAGTAATTTCAAAATTAATCATAAAAATAAGAAAAATGACAGCATTTGCATATATATGCATATTTCAGTTAGCACTTAACTATTAATTCGTTTTTTAATTCATCAACTGTGAAATAATTCCGAAATTATGGTATTGATTTTATGTACCTGAAAACAATCTGTGCATTCGGAGTTTAGAAAAGATAAATGAACTTAAGTTTATATGTATCACCAAAGCTTTGCGACGTATAAACGGAGTAATACATCTTTTACAGGACAACACTGTCGTATAAACTGTTACCTGACATGGTAACAATGAAACGATATGATTTTACAATGGTAACTAAAATTTGAACTACAGATTGAGATGACACGCTTTACATTTATTAAATAAATAAAAAATTAGTACAAAAATTCACCATTGCAACCGTGGCGTTGTAATACACATAAAACTATTTAATAGGGTTTATAATTGTTAAATAAAGTAAAATTAAAATTGCTTAATATGTCCTCCTTCATTTTCAACAATGTGCTCTAATCGGAGAACCATATTTTCTATAGATGACCGGAGTGAGTCTGCCGGAATATTAAGAATATGACGCCGAATGTTGTCCTTCTGATCTGGTAGAGATGATGGTCTTTGACGGCAGATATTGTCCTTGAAATAACCCCACAACCAAAAGTCGCAAGGGCGAGCGAGGAGCCATGCTATTGGGAAATGACGGCTGAAAACTCGTGCTTCTGTGAAATGCTGAATTAATAATCGCTTTATACGACGATCAATATGAGGTAGTGCACCATCCTGCTTGAAAATGATGCATTGAAGACATCCACGTTGTGGAAGAGTTGGGATTACAAAATTCCTCAGCATATCGTGGTACCATTTTGGTACCGTGACGGAACAGGTTTGGATTCCATTTGAAGTTATATCTTCAAAGAAATACTGTCCAATGATTAAGGTAGCTGTAAAACCACAGCATAGTGTCACTTTTTCAGGAGGCAAGAGTTGTTCCTAGATAACGTGAGGGTATTCCTCTGCCCAAATTAGATAATTGTGGGTGTGAACTTGCCCATTAAGGCAAAAGGCCTCATCACTCCACAGAATGTTCCATGGCCAAGTTGTGTCAACCACCATTCCGAGCAAGGAATTGATGTACAAAAGTTTTATGGACTTCTAAGTCCCCGTCCTGCAACAGGTGCACACACTTGATTTTGTATGGATAAAATTGCAAAATCTGCCTTACGATTTTTCGTGCAGTAGAATACGGCATATCCAGAACACGAGAAACAACTGGCAAACTCACACTATTATGTGGCGACTGACTGCTGGCTTTAATGAGTGCTGTCGAAACCTTTTCGACGCTGGAAGACGGGATTTTTTTTCCGCCCTCATACTGGAAGAATGCCAAGTTGCACAGTTTTTTCAAATTTCTGCATCATCTTGAGTATGGCACCTGGGGACATTGGACTTGTTCATATTTGCTCCATACGATGAAATCCCTTTAGAACTGCAACGGAGTTTTGTCGGTTCTGGTAGAACAATTTCACCAGTAGCTCTTTTTATTGCAACGTAGGTATGACAAACAGAGAAGAAACTAATGTTCATGCAGAATCCGCCTTCTTTTTATCCAAAGGAAAATGGTAATAGACGCAAATTATGTTTCACATTTCAATATATGCAAATAAATGCCATTCGTGTTACAGCGCCATCTATTGGTAAATTTTTGTTCTAAATTTTATTAAATTAATAAATGTAATTGCATCATCTGAGTAATCTGTCGTTCAAATTTTATCTTATTTGGACCAACAGAACGCATTTTACAGCCCTCTGAAGTGGGTAACTTATTTCTTGCTAACACTGTATTACATATGATAACTGTACTATGCCTATAGCCTTCGCAGAATTGCAAGCAATAAATTGACCAAGTTTCATTGCAATCGTTTGAACGGTACGGCAGCTCATAAGATACGAACAAAAAAAATTCATTTTTATATATTAGATTTCAAGTTAAGTGAAAGCATGTATTTTCAATAGTTTTTTTCCTGCGTCAAATCAGTGAAAATGATAACGCAAGTTACAATGTTTTATCCAATGCCTTATTTTGGTCATGTCAGTTTTAGTTATAAAAGGACGCAACTGGTTTTAGCAATTTAACTATTCATAAATGAACACCAGAGGACATAAATATTTATTTATTATCGTTAAATTGATGGTTTCTAAAGTTTAATTAATCCATTGAGAGTCAACATTCATGGATATAAAATTCCAAAAACAAAATTGATACTATGTCGTTAAAAAGAAGATAATTATGTGTCTTATTGATCTCGTAGTGAAATATGCACTTTTTTTTTTTATTTAGATAGTATAACGTTGAAAATTAATATGGTCGAAGAAAAAAGCAATAAACAAATCTTAAATCGATTGTATTTGTTTATGGCTGCATATTTAAATAAGGCTCTTTCATTAAAGAAAAAAACTCAAAAATCTAATATTTCAGTTTTAATTTTTTTGGTTACTCTCCGATTAGTTGATTAAATAGCAGTTAGAAGAGATAAAAAAAAAGATGCACACAGTAGAAAACTGAGAAGAATCAAAATTAGCTCACTGTGCAAAGCGGAATGACATATCGGAAGGCAAAAAGCGAATGGTTCTACCTTCCTTTAAACTTAACCAAAACAGAGTTGAAATTTTCACAGTTTTGGTTTACGCTCAAGTAACTATTGCCCCCCCCCCCTTTTTATTTTTTCTTGTTTCGGTTTCACTTTAGTGCTACTCCGGTGGATATACATCTGGTTTAATATACGTCTTTTTTTCCCTTTTATGATGCCATTCATCAAAAAAAGATGCGTCGAAAATTCTCTAATATGCAATTTAGGTCATTGAGTGAAAAAATGCGTAGGTATTGAGAATGCATGTAAACTTGTTCTTGATTGTATAACTTCTAATATGTGTGTGTGTGTGTGTGAAAGATTGAGAGAGAGAGAGCATGTGTATGTGTAAGGAGAAATCAGTGATACAAAATTTATGAGATAGATATTTATACATTCTTTATCATAATAAGCGGGAGTGGTCGCTCAGAAATTTTTTAATTCAAATCCTGAGAAAGGTTTTATAGCCGCTCCCACCCACAATAAAATTGTGAAACCTTGGCAGAGTCCGTAAACGCCACCAGTGCTCACATTTTATTTTTATATTCCCGCAAAGGAGCCTGGCCGCGGTGGCTTGGTGGTAAGGTCTCAACTTTGGGACTAGAGAATTCATGTTCGAGACTCGATTACACCAAAGAATCATCGTGTAAGCATATCTGGCGCACGTTAAATTCGTCGGGGCCAAACTTCCTCCCATTGGTGAAGTGTGGACGTTTGGAGAAGGGGGTGTGTCGATTCAGGTGTCGTCCTCGACATATGACTGCAGTTCCAAATTTCGAGGTCCGTCCATAAATAATCCAAATGTTGCTTTAAAATGGAACGTAATTATAAGTAAACTAAACCGAACATGAGCGTTTTGCGAAGAAAGAAAAGCGACGATGCAATTTGGACACCTCTTTGTCAACCGATAGAAACCAGATTTGACTCAGAACAAAGATTTTCATTTCAAGATAACACGGAAAATTTCATTTGAAATTGAAGAAATTTCCTTTGATTGTATTTCATTTAAAATTTGATATAACTTTACAGTTTTGGTATAAAGTCCACATACCAAATTTCAAGCATTTTTTCATTAAAATTTTAAAGCGTTTCATTAAAGCGGTTTTTCGTTACTATGCTCAAAGAAAGACAGTAATACGCAGGCATAATACCAAGTTGTGCTTCTCAGTGCGTACGATATTTTTGAGCTGACTCAAGAGAGATCCGACTCGTAGAGATTCGACAAAATCTCGCGATTAATTTATTTCGCAGCTATAATTACTTTCACTGAGTACATGCACGAGAAAGTAAAAATTAACTTCACTAGCGTCCTTGTCAGACGATATCTGGGTTCAAATCCTGTAACTGTCAAGATCAATCGTCTGTAAGGCCCACAGAGTAAGATGTTCAAATAATAGCAGTGAAAAATGCATGTGACTGGTGCTTATAAAATGCAGCAGGTGGAGAAGACTTCTTAAAAACACAGACTTTTATTTCTTGCGACAAACAAACATTTAATGCATTATAAAATATCACACCGACACAAACAACGAACACAAGTTAAAAAGAAAGAATCTGAATCAATCTACGACTAAGCATGCGCGCACACGTGCTTCCACTCTTAGAGTGAAAAAACATTTGCATAAAACCGTCAAATAACATCTTGCATAAATAATTGGGATCATCCTTTTATTTCATGTGATAAATCGATTCGAAAAGGGTTCGAATCATCAACAGTTTGTGTACACGCATTCGGATGGAAAGAAAGACCCAATATGAAACGAGCATCCTATTTCTGCTAACATCTGCGCCCCTTTCTTTTCATCCTCATGCGTGTCCACACAGTTACAGAAAAATAACCTATCCTTTGGGGAAAACAAGTACTTTGCCTCCTAAGGCATTCATTAATCAACATATTTAATACCAAAAGAATGAATTTCTTTGAATAACAACTTAAAGATCAACTATTTCCTATCAACTTAAATAACTGTGAAATAAATGTACAGCATGTTTTGAGTTACAGAAATAAACCTTACACCAATACATTACAAATTACATTTCTTATGTCTTAAAAAATATATATTTACATAACACACTATGGAAATACATTTACATTAATTTGCAGTTACATAAGAAATGAATACATAACTTTTTTTCTTTTATAGTTTTACATGTAATGTACATTTTGCAATTAACAAAAAACACTTTTCTTTACAACATAACTTTACTTTTACACTAAAGTCGTATTTAAAAAAAAACATTTTAGTTCAACTTGAACCATTTCACATGATCTTGTTCAAACGAAAGTAACAAACTTTTGAACTTCAATTCTTATGAAGAAATGTCCATATTACATATTAGTGAATATTTGATCTTTGAATTTTTGTAATTCAATTTTAGTTAGGGGCTGCGTGAAAACATCGGCTAGATTGAATTTACTTTGTACATACTTTAAATAAAATATCTTTTGATATACCAGATCTCTCACGAAAAATAATTTCACGTCTACATGCTTTGTTCTGTGATTTTCGATAGGAGATTTTACAAATTTAATACTGGCTTGATTATCAACCATTAATACATTATCTGCTATATCCTGTGTGATAAGCTTTGATTCTTTACATTCACTTAGCATTCTACTAATCCAGACTAATTCCTTAGCTGCCTCTGTTAAAGCCACAAATTCCGCCTCCATTGTGGAGAGTGCAATCGCTTTTTTGCTTAAAACTCCTCCATTCGATCTGGACTTTACCTAAAAAAATTATCTGCCCTCCCATGGAAGTGCGATCATCTTTATTGTTCTCGTAGTCAGCGTCTGAATAGGCTATCAGTTTCAATTCTTTAAGGTTTGAAATATTCTATTTAAGTGATTGTGTTTAATTTACATAACCTAACAATTTTAACAATTCCTGCCAATGAGCCATGCCTGGTTCTTGCTGGTATTGTGAAAATATGTTTGTAGCATAGGCTATGTCCGGCCTAGTTCTGCTTGCTAAAAATGCGAGACATCCTATTAAATTTCTATATGGAATTTTTTCCATCTCTGCCATTTCAACTTGCGATTGTGGGCATTGTTTCTTACTATATACAGTTCCTTTCGCTATGGGAAGTGAAGTTATTGGGTAATGGAATTCTTCATATTTTTTGCACATTCTTTCAATGTAATCAGATTGATCTATGAAGATTCCACCAATATTTTCAACAAAATTTAGCCCTAGTAATCTTTTCGTTTTCCCTAGAATCTTCAAATCAAAATGTCTTCTAATAGTTTAACAGTTTCATTTGCATCTGTTTCACTTCTACCAAAAATCACAATGTCATCTACATACAGTAAAAGTACAACGTTTTTACCAAATTTGTACTCTCAGTTACACCACGATAATTTTTCAAAACCTAACTCTTAATTTACTATTAATTTCAAAGAACCACTCCCTTCCAGATTGATGTAAACTATATATTGCCCTATTCAGCTTACATACATGGTTTTCACCTATTTCAAAACCTGGAGGTTGTTTCATTAGGATATACTGTTTAAAGGGGCATACAAATATGCACATTGGACATCGAATAGCAGATTAAACCATTTGTTATAACTAACTAACAGTGTAAAAAAAAAAATGGAATGATACTAAAATTAATGACAGGACTGAAAACCTCGTCATAGGTTTCACCCCTTTTTTGACGATTGCCTTGTGCTACCAGTCTCGCCTTGTATCTCTCTATTTTCCCTTGCGCGTTTCTTTTTATGCTAAAAACCCATCTGGAACCTAGAATTTTAGCATTATCGGCTTTAGGTATTAAATCCCATACTTTTCTTTTCTTCATTATTTCTAGTTCCTTCTGCATTGCTTTCATCCATTCCCTTCTTTGAGGTGTTTTACGGCATGTAGATAACAGGATGGAATTTTTACCCCATTTTCTAGTCATTCAGAGTCATAATCTGTAGGGGGGATGAAGTCTCGACATGAAATACTTGCTTCTGGTGTTTGGTCACCAATTACAACACCACTAAATTTATTCTCGCGTGAAAAATCAAATAGTTCACTTTGAAACTTAATATTATTTTTCTCGCAGTACTGTTATATTTCCCCCAGCGATCTCAATCTCGTTTTCGTGTTTTCCTCTGTATAGTAAATATCATTTGAACCTTTTTCGCGGGGTACATTCCTTAACCAATTTACTATTCTTTTTCCCACCTGAGGTTTCGATGTCCCAGTGCAGTATCCGTCAGTTTCCAATCCCAACCCTCTGGGTCTGAATCGAGTTCGGGTAATGCCCCTGGACAGTCCTGATATTCATCTTCAGAATCTGTTTCTATAGTCCTACTTCGGGTAATTCTGAAAGTTGGGGGGTCCAGGTCGCTTTCCTTAAATATTTCAGATTGAGGTTTTTCTTTTTCGGGAAATTTGTCTTCGAACCTAACGTTTATTGTTTCAATTATTTTTCGCGTTTCTGGATTCCAAATACGATATCCTTTCTTTCGAAGTGCATAACCTACTAAAATTCCCGGTTTTGCTCTTCCATCGAATTTCTTCCTTAAATGTTTTGGGATACCTATGTAGGCTTGGATTCTAAAAGGCTTCATGTGCTTTACAGATGGTTGTTTCCCTCCATATAATTCGAAAGGGGTCTTGTTTTGTTTATTATGGCATATTCGGTTCCAACTGTAGGCAAAATGTAGTAATGCTTCCGACCAAAATCCGGTGTTTAACCCACTATCACGTAATAAAACTTGAATGCCATCCACGGCGGTATAATTAAACCTTTCCGCGATGCCATTCTGTTCCGGGGTATATACATTTGTAAGTTCATGTTTAATCCCGAGATTTTCGCAATTCTCCTTGAATTCGTTTTTCACGTATTCTAGACCGTTATCCGAACGAACATTTTTTATTTTACTATCTAGGAATCTTTCTGCACGTTTTTGAAATTTAACAAAAGTCTCTAATGCTTCCGATTTAAATTTTAAAGGAAAACAGAATATTTTTCGTGAAAAATCATCAATTATAATCATAAAATATCTATGTGTATGCTTGCAAAGTGCCATAAGTCACAGCACACGTTTCAATCTTCTGAGATCAAGCCTCACTGAGTTGTAAAACTTTGGATGTTATTATTGTAGGAAAATCAGAAATTTCATTATTTCAGACAACCAATCTTGAAGAGAGTCCAAACGCTGATTGGCTATATTCTTCAAGACGGTCGATGTAGAGATTTTTTTACAAAATAGTGTGTTTTTATAGAATAGAGTCATTTAAATTTTCATAACTCGATCAGTTTTAATCACAAAAGGATTGAACTTTTATATATTTAATATATTAGTGTAATCAAGAATATATTTTTTAAAAATATGACTTATAGAACAGAGGATCTTTATAAAAAGTTAAAATTCTTGATTCATCAGAGCATTTATTCAAACTACATAAAATATAATTATTTGTTCATTTAGATCATTTATTAGATATACAGAGTGTAGCCGAATTCGACCGAAAAATTCAGGGAGGTGATAGTAGGCATCAAGAGGATAAAAAATCACCAAACAACATGGGTCCCAAACGACATTTAGTAGGTGAAAATCGCAAAAATATAGAGAGTCTGAAAGTTGTTGGAAACTGTAAAAATTATTTTTTAAAAAAGTAAGTTTCAACTAAGAATTTTTTTAAGTGAAAGCACATTCTTAAAAATTACTTTTTATGTAGATAACATGCCAATTTGATGATACAGGGGGTCGTAAATTACTGAAAAAGAAAAAATCGTTTAGAACCATTTTCTGCAAAAATATTAAAACTTGAAGAAAAATAAAAGCTTGAAAATTTAAGGAAATTTATACTCTTTAATTTGATATAAGCAAGTAGTGTGAAAACTGAGGAGCTTTAAAGACATTGAAGAAAAACTAAAACGGTCGCCAGAAAACATCGCTGCAACATCGGTACTGATGTTTGTAGAGGGTGTTGCTGAATTCGAAAGATAAACTCAGAGAGTAAGCATAAAGGAGATAAAATATTACTATCACATTTCTGAATTTGTCGGTCAAATTCGGCAACACTCTGTATATGCCACTTAATATAGTTTTGGATATTAGCTGTTGTGCCGTGATTAGCGTGGGTATGATATATATATTAAACTACGTATGCCTTAAGTAAAACTGAATTATTTAATTAATAATTTAGTTTTCATTCATTTTTTAAGAAAATATCACATTTCATATTTATTCCATTTCATATTTATTCCACTTCATACAAACACATGCTAAGCATTACACTTCCCTATGTTTAGTTTGCAGTAAAATTTATCTTAATCTTTCAATATAAATTTTGTTAACGTGACGAAAACGCATTGATAAAAACTAATTTTTTCCACTCACATATAACGTGGTCGTGTTGATTTAATTTTATTAGCATTTTGTGAGAAACAGATTGTTGGAAAATGTAATTAAAAATAGAAGCAATTTGTAAGTTAACACATTAGTATCCTTTAAAAGACTTTTTTGAACTTTAAGATGACGTAAAAATCAGTTTCGAGTTGTAATATTTTTGGAAATTATGTGGAAAGACGCCAAAATTTTGCTTAATTCTTAATTAACTGAAGTTCTAATTAAAAATAAAAATGCCGCTTCGAGGTACACATTCCCACTCTTCGAATTATTTATGTATCAAGTCTTGTAGCTCTAGATTAAATGATCTAGATCGCCAACCGACACACATTCGTCTTTTTACTTTCTCGTATAAGCAGTATAATGAAAGATAGTAATCGTCAAAAAACTCGAACTCGAGATTTTCGCAAATCTCCACGTTTTAGACTTCTCTGTGTTCGAAAAACACATTTTTGGAAAATGTCCGTCTATCTCTAACAAAGATAATTCAAAAACGCTTCGAGCTAGATGTTGAAATTTTTATTCGGTGTTTGCACCAAATTTTTGATAGATTTTTATCAAATTTTGAGTAAAGTATGTTCAAAGAAAATCCATCTGTCCGGCTGCTCGAGTATGAGTTAAAACTATAACTACAAAATGAAGAGACCTTGATAGATAAGATTAGGTGTACAGATTAAAAATCTATAGCGTAGATACTTGTCAAATTTTGTGCCAAATTCAACCCCCATATCTGTCGGTCAGTACTTTCAGAAACATGCAAACATGAAAATTCAAAAGTGCAATGACTTAAATATATCAAATTTGGTATGGAATTTTGTGACTACAAGTGCAGTTTTATTTCAAATTTTTGTGCCGATCTATTTGTGAAAAGCGTATCTAAAGCACAAATTCGATTTTTGGATACTATTAATAGAATGACAAGGATTAATCGCCAAAACAAGCACCAAGGATAATAGGATATATTCAGTAGGAAGGCTAAATTCATGTCAATAGTTATTATTTCATAACTATTGTATATCAATTCTATGTAAGTCATATCATTGACTCTCCGATCCTCCCGAAGGCACAAAGATAACGAAAACTGAATGACCGGACCGCCTCAACAGTAATACTGGCGGGAACTGTTGTTGAATCCTAAGGGCCTTCACCGGCCACGGTACAACCCTTCCCGAAGGAAGCACGTCCCGTCATCGATGGGAGGAGCCAGATCCCCCACCTTTGTGTACCTTCCAGGGTGGCGAGATCCAACTACCATAACGGAAGCACCTCATCCTCATTTCGAGGTGCACCCCCGGAGGTTATCAATGCTATGTAAGGCGTTCACTGGTATGACACGTTTATTAGAGAATATGCGAGAAAGTTTCGGGGAGACTACTCAACGATAAAGGTAACGATTAAACACTTGAACTGTAACAATTGGATGAAATTATAAGGCGAAATGCATCGTTATTCAATAGAGATTTAAGACGTTAAGACAATATTTAAGGCATTATATATTTGTTCATAGTAATTAATACAAAATATGCATATTAGGGTTGTGTGTAGTTCTATGAATTAGATTACATAATGCATGAATCTTATGATTGTAAATTTTTTTTCAAAAATTAAAGAAAATTTGAAGTTTAGTAAGGCAATATTCAGGATTCATTTGTTTTTTTCTTTGCCTACTTCATTTGCATCAACTTTTTATTCCTTGAGAACTTATTACAACAGAACACAATTTATAGAAAAAAGATAAACACATTAACATGTTAAATAAAAGGAAAATTCTGTTTTTAAGATAATGCCAAAAAAAGGCATTTTTTTATCATATCATCACGGTAAATACTCATGAGTGAATGATTTCAAAAAACAATTAACACTTAAATTTTTATCCATTTTTAATTAATTAGAAATTTAGTTGAAATTTTGGAAAAGAAAATATTTTTTTTTCAGTAAATAACTAATAGGAATAAAAAAATAAATATTCATTACATTTTAGAGCTCTAAATCCTGTGGTCTGCTCGTAGAACATTTTGAACTGTTTTTACACAATGCGTCACACAATTTACAGGAAGAATGATAACTTCAAACATTATCCTATGTTAATATATATCTGAAAGTACAAAACATCTTTTCTATTTATAAGCCACTAATGATTTATTAATCTTCGAGATTTATGAAAAAATCGTGTTTCTTGGCAAAATTAAAATACAAGAAACAATGATGTAAAAGAAATTTAAGCATATTAGAAAAAATCAGAAATATAGATTTAATCAATAATAGATTTGATACGATACGATTTGTTTAAAAAAAAACAAAGCTTGTTTTGAAGATACACCAGATTTAGCCTGGGATTGACCTCGAAATTTTTAATTGTACCTTGGTCCAATGAGGAAAACGAGTTTCGAGATAGCTCCCTGTTCTCCAAACTTCTAAGCGGCACCAATTAGATTTCATTCAAGATCACAGATTTATATATAGCAACTCTAAATGACAGATCTTTTGAATCAAATTTGGAACTGCTATTTTCTATATGTGAAACTTTAATTTAAACAAAGAAAAATCAAATTCTTTTTTTCATCATAAATTTACAAAATTTATCAAAACTATATTTCATAACAGAAAAATCAGAAGATAAAAAAAAATTGAAAACATCCCTGTTTTTATTTTTATGTATATGAAATTTTTGAAGAAAATTGTACAGTAAATGAAACAATTTAAACCTGGTATTTTCAAATTAGTTCATATTGATTTCGACAATGTTTATTTCTGAATAAACAATATGCAGCCATTGAAAATAAACAGTTTATATATTTTTAAAAACTCAAAGCAGACGATATTGATTATCATCAGTAACCAGATGTAAGAAAGAAAATTTGAAATCGAGACGACATTTGTTTTCCCTCAAATTAAAAAAAAAGGTTTCAATGTATAGTCATGGAAATAAAAAAAATATATAAAAAGTGCTTTCTGTCAAACGCTTTCTGAAGGTTTTTTTTTCATTTTGTTTTATATTACCCATTTTCAAAGGCTTATTTAATGTTTTATGTTATACAATGCTTTTTTTCTTTTACTTTCAATATTTTGAATAGACATAGCGACTTAATCTCTTTAACTTATAGATCAAATTATATTTTAAATTTATAGATAGAATTGGCTACTAGGATACTTATTGAAAAGTTATCTCTGAGAAGATTTTATAATTAGTAAATGAATGTTTTATGTTTTGTTATTATTTTCGAATAAAGGGCTCATTTTCTTATCTTTTCTACTTCTAAACTTCGATATAAAATACAATAACTAAAAAAAATAATTTTCTGAAACTATTTGAACTTCAATATCATAATCAGTCATATTTTTCTACTCAACGCGAAACATGCACAATTTTTTTCAATAAAATTCACGTATTTGTTGCAATTAAAATTACATTTCGTATTAAAATTAAATTTCGACTTTTATACCAGTCATTTTGGACCTAGTAATATAAACTTACATGAAGAGAAATTCCCATGTTCACCATTATTACATACTTTACAAAAAGAATAACAGCCAAA
>JAPMOR010010098.1:215128-232192 GCA_026543865.1 Argiope aurantia | reverse complement strand
TTTTTCTAAGCGTAGCTAAACAGTGAGAATGCTGCATGTTTATAATGCAAATATAATTTAAATTAGTACTTTCTTTCATTGCTATAAGTTGTAGTCTCATGAAATTGGCTGACAAATAAAATTAATGTTATTGATATGGAGGTAGAATAGCTGGTCCCTGAAGACAGTTAATCATGCTTATAAATAAACTCACCTAATTTTTCAAGATTGGGACTGTCTTGCGCAAGAAGGTCTAAACCCTTCAAATTCATTAAAATATTAAACTTGCATTTGTTTATAACTTGGTTATAAGATTCCCACTTTGCATTATTTATTTTTAATCAATCCGAAAATAAAAAGAATAAAGACTCATGTTAGCGATGAATAGAAAAGACAACAAGTATTTCTTTCATCTGGATAGGCAAAAGAAACACAATCGCACTAAGCAATGTTTCTAATTTCAGTTCCATTTTTAAAACGATAGAACAAAATACAAACTTCCTGCACGCAGCCCCATTCATTGTTTTCGGAGTCCTGTTGTTAGTTGATGATTCAAAACACGAAAAGGTCGAATTTCAGCCCGCTCCTTATCAACAATATCAAATCCAACATTTCCACAACTTTTACTGCTTATTAGAGGTCGGCTTTCTTTTAAGCTGAACAGTTTGCGAAATATAATTCTAATCGCTGACAGACGACTTAATCCCTCACCGCCTTCCATCCCCTCTGCGTCTACCATAACCCCCCCTCCCTTAATCTTTTTGAAGAAGAATGGAAAAGGGGAGAGGGGTGACTTGAGAAAAAAAATCTTCCAGAAATTAATGTTTCTGGAAAGAAACCCTTTTGGACGATATGTTTTATCCGCACTCTTTACCTTCAGCGGAAGAATCCCATTCCTCGGCCATTTTACATCACTTCAAAAAACTTCTTAAGTTTCAAGTTTTACAGTGAAGAAAGATAAGGGCAAGGGGATAAAAAAAAAAATGAAAGAAACTGCTTTCGGGACTCCTTCTTCCGTTTCTTCACACAACTCCAACGGCGGGGTGGTGAAAGAGGGGAAGGGTAGGGGAGTGGGTGGAAGAAGAAATTCTGAAGCTTTTTCCGATTTTCCTCATCTTACTTTATCTGTCCTTTTTCTATCCCTTTCTTTAACCTTCAGTTTTGTTTGCATTGAATGTACGATTGTGAGGGTAGTAGCAGCTAGCAGCAACCCCCCCTGCTTTTTCTTCCCTCCCTCCTCCCCTTTTCTTCTAGAAAACCGAACCAGAACAGCTATCCAGTTTCGGTTTCGTCTCGCGTTGCCATGCGCCGGGAGAGAAGAAAAGCCAGTCCAATATTTCTTCCGCGTGGCAACATTAGCCGCGAGATCTGGTGTCTCATTAGTTGCTCGGGCCGAGTTGCAAACCTCCTGCTGCGCGCCACGAGAAAGTCTCCGGTTGCAGCGCGGCTTCAAACTTCGACGTTTATATCGGAGACGGGTTATTTTATACCTTTCTTCCTCCCCCCTCCCCTATACACTGTGTTGGATTTAACTCACACATCAAAATCCGTTTTCAACGCGCCACCACCTGTTTGTGGGGGAAGGCCACTCAAGGGATTTAAATTTCCAATTTATTATTGGCGAAGTCATTAAAAACTCGGAAGTTATTAACTGCTGTGGCCATCGACGTGCTGGAAATACCATCAAGATAGAAAGAAGAAAATGAGGAGAAAAAATGCGAGAAGAAAAAAATATAGCTGTGTAAAGAGCGAAAAAAAAATTGAAGAACCTTTTTTGGGGGTGCTGATAATAGCGACAGTGGGAGTATTTCTAATTTCATTCCGATGTTAGTGCTTTGTTTGGAAGGTAATCTAATAATAAGAAGAACAGATTAAATTTACTTAATACAGCGAAGCTTGAAAAAGAATAATTTATTTATACAAAAATCTGAATTGGGCGTGAGAATCTGTTTTAAAAATAATTGCAACCAAATAGTACTTTTTAAAATAAAAAAAATGGCATTAAAGATATGTTTATAATACCTTTTCAATAAATAATACGTAATTTCAGTTCCAATAAATAATCATGTTTTCATTAAATAATACACAATGGATAAACAATAAGTAAATTTAATAGATAAAATGTAGTAAATATACAATTAGTGGATATTTTGCATTATTAATGGCCAAAAAGGGGGGGGGGGAGAAATCAACAAGAAAATACATTTGGATTTTTTTTTATTGACAACAAAGGGCTCACACATACAGTTATGATGTAATAAACAAAGATTTAAAAAAAAGGCGGTATAAAAATAAAAACAATAGTCTGAAAGTTAGAAAAGTCTAAATAAAAAAAGAACAAAAAAAAATTTTTTAATTAATCATACACTTAAAATTATTAAAAAATAAAAATCATTAAATGTTTTTATAATGATTTTTGTCGATAGTGAGTTATTATCAATTATAATACAATTATTATCAATTATTTTATTAATATTTTTAGACTTAATAGGGATTTTTTTTATAAAATTCAAGAAACTCTTCAAAATCATAAAAAATATATTTTGATTGAGTATCAAAATTTAATTTAAAAAGACGGCAACAAGTTAATGCATTAATGTTTGGTAATGAAAATATTAATCCCTTGCACTTCGAAAAAGTAATTCGATACATAATTATTCAACTAATACTTGTTTATTGCTCCAAAAACTAAAAATATAATTATTTGAAGTTGAATTCTACCGTTTAATCAGTTTTCATCTTCTTACTATTCTGCAGATATTTTAACAATCAAAATTAAATAAATAAATAAATAAAACATTAAAATGATGCACCATCTTTAATGGTGAATGAGAGTCATCATCCGTGTACAAAGGGTTAATAATATAAATCCTGATTGTGACTTAGAATTCTAGTGGTAATTTAAATCTAGGGACCCCTTTTCCTCTTCAAACCTTCAAAACCAATTTTTTTTTCATTAAACTTTCCTGTATGAAGTTTTAAATAGCAAATTTTAAGAAACAGAAATAATGTTTTGAAAAAATTGATTTCTACATATCTCGTATAAAGAATGCTCAAATGAAATTTTAAAGTAATTTTAAACAAAACAGTAAAAGAAAAAAAAATAAACTTTTACAAACAAATAAAACTACCACAATCTAAGCAATGTTTTATAATAGAAACGGCCATTTTTTAATTAAAAAGAACCATATTTTTCAGAATTATAAAATAACATAAAACAAGCAAATGATAATTGATTAAGAATATTACTAGAGTAATGTTCCAAAATAGATTTAAACAGTGTTTGATTTCAATTTGAATACATTTGTTGGCATTGCCTTTATAATTAAATGAAAGCACGCAATTAAATAACTTTTAAAATATCGCAAAAAAATTATAGAATTGAGACAACCTAAAGTTTTGGGGCCCAAACAATTGTCTAATTTGACTATTTACTAATTCGCGATGCTTAGAATAACAGCTAAATTTTTCTTAATTTAAATTGAATAAACTATGAAATATTTCTCATTCTGTTTTTAAAATCATAACAAATAACTTTTTTAAAAAGTTAGGAAGCTTTATTTTTTAAATAGATTGTTATAAAATTATTTAAGTAGCATATCTTCCAAGACATTAAGTATAACAAAAAAAATTACATAAAACTTTAATGTAACTAATTGTATCTCCAAAAGCAATATTTCTGATGACAATTCTATAGAATATACTACGTGCCTGGCCAGAAATTTCTTGTTCCTAGTATCATTGTCCATGTAATTACGAGCAATGTTTTAATGATTAACATCTTCTGAAGCTGGTGCGGGGCCGCGGTGGCCTGGTGGTAAGGTCTCCGCTTCGGAACCGGAGGGTTTCAAGTTCGAGACCCGATTCCACCGAAGAACCGTCGTGTAAGGGGGTCTATTGCACGTTAAATCCGTCCTGACCAAATGTCCTCCCGCTGGTGTGGCGTGGTGTGGAGAGGGGGGTGCCAGCTCAGGTGTCGTCCTCGTCATCTGACCGCGGTTCAAAATTACGAGGTCCGTCCCAAAATAGCCCTAGTGTTGCTTTAAAACGGGACGTTAATATATAACTAAACTGAAGCTGGTGCGACACCTGTCGAGGGCACTTGGAACTAACGAAAATTTTCAAGTTTGTAATCTCCACAAAAAATAACGATATAAGTAAATAACTAGTGTTGTAAGGACACGAGCGTATTCTTAAAGAAAAGACATATCTCAAATAAAACACACCACTCAAACTTCTCTTAAGAAAATCTATTTAAAAATCAAAGCGAAGTATAACCATCCACCTTCCTTCCGCTACACAAACTCTCTTAATCATATCATATATATATTTAAAAAAAAAAACTCAATGGCAGCGGCGGATTTTGCCAATTGTTTCCGCAGACGTTGTCAATGGCGGCCAAACATCAGAAATGTCTTCTGCTTATTATTCCTTTTCTTTTTCAACTGTAAAATATTTTCTGGTTATCATATGCATTATTGAAAAGTAGTACATTTCAGAAGCGTTTTTGGATTTTTGTTGTTGTTGTTGTTATTGGTATTGTTGTTTTGTTTTCAAATATTTAATTCGAATGAATCACTTAATGAAAAGAAGGAAAACGGAATAATATACCAGCTTTTATTTGAATCTTCTAGCCCAAAAGTGGAAAACAAGGGTATCTAATAATAATGTGTAGAGGGACGAGACTCTTTATTATGTGTTATGCCATGGATGAAAGAATGAGTTCAGTTTCAGGAACTACTTTTTTATTAGCGGGTTAAGTTCCACGGCACAAACATTTAACACAAGCATATTGAAGAACAAGGCATAGAACAAAATACACACGGCAAGCAAGGACAACACAAGAGACAAGAATTGAGGAATCATGGGAAAACATGGCTCTTGATAGGTGGCTCTAGTAGCGCCACCTATGAAGAAAGGAGAAGGCAGTAATTGTAACGGCTACAAATGTAATTTTTTCTTTTCTTTTCTTTTCATTTACTTGCACAAATTTCAAATATTCGAATTCTTCTACTTCTTATTACTTTCTCATATACGAAGTATAAACAAAGTATTGTATTCGCCAAAAAATACGAACTCGAGATACGCCTTTTAGCTCTCTCTGAGTTTGAAATTGGAACATATCTGTCTGTGACAAATATAAATCAAAAACTCTTTCAACTGGATAGATGAAATTTGGTATACTCTCCTTGCACCAAATATGTGGATTTCTATCAAAATTGGAGCAAAATCAATTCAGGGGATATCCGTCTATTCAGCTGCTCGAGTATGAGTATGAGTATGAGCTGGAGTATAAGCTAGATAAAATCCGATACACAGATTTAACATTTAAAGTGTATATCCATAAAGAATTTCTAACGGAATTCGGCAAGAGGTTCACCATCTGTCGATTTGTACTTTCAGAAACATATAAACGCGATAACTCAAAAACGCAATGACTTAAATGTATCGAATTTGGTAGATTTTGTGACTTTACATGCAAGTGTAGTTTTGTGTCACATTTTGGCTTTAATCAGTTGGAAAAAATGCGTCTAAAACACAAATTCGTGTTTTGAATACTATTAACTGCTTGCCAGTTTAGTTTAGTTATATAAAAGTCCCGTTTTTTTTTAAGCAACACTAGAGCTATTTTGGGATGGACTTCGTAATTTTGAATCACGATCAGATGACGAGGACGACACATGGGCTTGCACCCCCTCTCCACACCAGCGGGGGGACATTCGGTCCCGGTGGATTTATAACTGCTTGACAAGGATCACGCGAATGATTTAGCAAGAGTGTTAAATTCACTCTAAAATTTAATATTACGTGACTATTGTACGTCAGTGTCATGTAAGATGTTCTCTAAAGCAACATCTGTATTATAAAGTACGCGAGAAAGTTTTTGGGCGACCATTCTTGTTAGTATTTCCAAGAAACGGAATTGAAATCTACTCTGATGGCATGATGTTCGCTAAATATTGAATTCGTCAATAAATATATTCTAATTATATAGTAAATATATGTTGTGTGGATCACGCCGATCAATATAATGCTTTTGCATATTATTGTTCAGAAAATCCTCTATTCTGGAAGGTAGAATTATTCTTCTATTGACACGAAATGTTTTATAATAATTGTTATGTATTTAGAGCAAATATTTGGATACTGTAGTTTTGTCACGCTTCTGATCAACAAAATGGTAGTGATCTTTCTGGCTTGCCATCGATCGATCATTTGTCAATAGAAGGAACGAAGCAAAATCGCTTTACAAACTCAGACATGAAAGAAACGGTTCGAAGATAATTATTCAAGCAGAAAAGTTTCAATCTTATGGAAACATTAATTAAACTTGCAAAAGGAAGCTTTTTAACCATGTTTGTATTAATATTGCTTTTGGAAGAAGTGCGAAGTTATTTTTGAACGAAACTTGGAAACTTGAATTCAATTGATAAAGACGACATCTATACCTCCAAAATGCCACCACATCAGAGGATAAACGTTTTTTATTGCATCTGAATGGATTTAACATATACCAGATCCAAATGCAAGTATTCAATTTTTAAGATTGAGTCCTACGATACATCAAAGATCCATACGATCAAAGCTGAGTCATATTAACCAACAGGATTGTAAAGTTCTACATCCTGTTACACGCAAACTCGCTAATAAAGAAACCGCCAACTCGCCAAAAATAAAGAAATTGCCAAAAAAAAATCGCCAAAAATCAAAATGAAATACAGTAATTCCTCTATGATTCGATATATCGCCAATCCAGTCTCTTCAGTAAGCTGGTGCTATCAGAATGGCGACTGTATTGAGGTAAGGGGGGGGGGGGCAATGATATCAGGGATTTTGGCACGATATAAACAATAGGCTTCTGATTTGTAATTTTTTAATATACTTGCCGACTTTGGTGATTCAACGGGAATATTGGTTGTGTTCCATTTCAGTTGTCTCTAATCCATTATTTGATATTCATGATCTAGTCCCAAAGTATTTTGAAGCATTAAATTGTGATGCCACTTACATCAGTGTTATTTTAATAGCATTACATAATTTTATGAATTGAGAAATAAATCTTTCGAAAAGTGTATAATTTTTCGGATATATATTTTCTTCAAATTCTGTGGCATTGGGGAATCTACTCCCAAAACTTTGTTATCTTGATTCCTTTTGGACTTCACAGGTAATAAAGACAATAATTCGTTCGTCTTTAATAATAGAAAAAAATATGCTAGTAAATATTTATTGAAAAAATAAAAAAATGTCTGAATTTCATTGCAACAGTGCAAATTATTGTCAAAATATGCAAATATTATATTTAAAAAAAAAAAAACAGTCACCGTACAAGAGAACATTGCAGTTAAACTGATATTATTAAAAATATAATATTTTGCATTTTAAAATGATAGGTAAATCGTTTTTGTACAAGAAAATATTTTCTAAAATTATCATGAAAAAAAATAATAAACTCCAAAAATCTCACTTAATCCTTAATTTATTAAAGTTCTAATTAAATTTTTTTTAAACCTGAAGTGCATATTCTTACCCTTTAAAGTACGGTTACATTAAGTATTATAGCTTTTGGTCAACAATTTTAGCTTTAGAGCTCCTACACACATATTCTATGAATTCACTTTTGGAGATACGTATATATTATAGTTCGTCAACGGTTTTGAGACGACCACATCACGACGACTCCATCTCATTAAGGGTGAGACGCGGAACGATGAATGCATTTCCTGTATTCCCCTTTGATCTTGGATTTCCCCTATTAGATACTAGTAAATGTAAACATCTCCTCCTTTCATCCCTATTTTGACGGAATAAACCCATCCTAACGCATGCGCAAAAGCGCGGGGGGTTTTACAATCCGTTGCTGAACAGTAGGTGCTTATATATATATTAGGTATTTTAATCAGCGACATCTATTGTTAAACATGCGAAGTATCTATATAAACGACAACGGTTTTGGGTTTTACCAATTTACTATTAGTTTATTGTTATCCTTTTGAAAGTTTTCCATTTAATATTACAGAGTCATTCAGTGTATGAAGACCCCAATCATGGAACGCTCCAAATCAACATTCATTACTTTTTTTTTGTTGTTGTTGTTTGATTTGAAGAAATGCTACCGAAGCCCATCTGACACTTTCAGAAACTTATGGTGATGCTGCTCAGCCATATCCAAATTGTCGGTTTTGGTTTCAACAATTTAAGAGTGGTGATTCCGATGTCAATGACAAACAAAACAAAAAAAAATAGACAATCAAGTGCAAGACTTATTGGTCAAAAATGGGAAAAAGTTGTAGAAAATGATGAAAAATATTTTAATAAATATATATTGTACCAATTTTTCTCAATAAATGCCTTTTTAAAGTGAAAAAAAAAAAGAATACATGGAAGCACCTAATAGTATAATTTTTCGCATCATTTCTTAAATTTTGTGCAATAAACATAGATTCTATTACTAAAACGCGTAGTTTTTATTGAACCTCCACTTATCCAACCATAATCATTAATCAAGCTGTCTTTCGATCTTATATCTGATAAAAGGAAACTACTATATTATAAATATTTATGATTAAGAATAGAAATAGAACTGCAATATTTCCCGCCTAAATATAGTGAGAAGTATAATAAAAGAAATAGTCATTTTTATCCAACGTCAATTTGCCTCAATGAAGATGTAAAAAGCAAATATTAAAAATTAAACACACACACACACGGAAAGTGTCCTTTCTCGACTTTCTTATATACTTCAACAATCCCTTGAAACATATAGTGGATGGGGGTTTGGATGGGGAGGGAAAGGGCAGGCCTTGGAAGGCCGCAGCAAAATCCGTTAGCACGAGTCCTCTACCTTTTCCCATTTCCGCATGTAGTAACTTAATACTTTGCATGCGGGTGCGATTTTTCACATATTCGTACATGTAGCGGTTTTATTCGTGTTAGTCTATTTATTCAGTTTTTTTGCGTGTTAATCTACTTGATAATACACGAATTTATAATAATAAAATAATACAAATTAATAAATAATCAAATAAAAAACAAATTTCTTCAAAGTCACAGAATATCAGTTCATCGCTGTAAACAATGTAAATGGAATTGCAATCTCCTATTATCACAGTTTGTACTTTTTAGGAATATGAACACTGTCTTCCGTCTGCAATGTGTTAGTACACCGCATTCAGTGATTTGTAGTGTAGTTTTGATGGAAAGCGAATATCAATTTTGGGTGCCTTTCTTTCAGCCGGCCTGGACCAAATTTCAATAGAAATATACAATATTTGACACAACGTGGCTTACCAAATTTCATTTATCTAAAACCTTGAATTATTATTACTATTACAATTTTATTTTTTCGAATTCGAAGTGCACAAAGAAAAATTATTGTAATCTTCAAATAATTGGAACTTGAGATTCTGACGGATCTTCAAGTTTCAAACTCCCGGAATCCGAAAAACAAAATTTTGGAATTATATGTCTGCAAAAACGATCATTCAAAAATATTTCGAACTAGAAGGATGACATTTTGTACATGATTATGGCATCAAATGTGTCGATTTCTATCAAATTTTGAACGAAATCCATTCGGAGAGAGTTTATTTATCTGGCTATTCGAATTAAATTAACACGATAATTACGAAACGGAGAGAACTAGATGGATAAGATTTGGTAAATTAATTAACAGCCAAAGTGTAGATATGCATCAAAATTGTAGCTAAAGCCGTCAAAGGGTTGACCGTCTACATCTATACGTTCACAAGCATATAAACACGACTAATTCAAAAACGCAAGTACTTAAATGTTTGAAAGCCACGGTGGCCTGGTGGTAAGGTCTCGGCTCGTGAGCTGCAGGGTTTCAGGTTCGGGACCCGATTCCACTGAAAAACCATAGTGTAAGGGGGTCTGTTGCATGCTAAATCCGTCGAGGCCAAATGTCCTGCCGCTGGTGTGGAGAGAGGAGGGGCAGCTCAGGTGTCGTCCTCGTCATCTGACTGTGGTTGAAAATTACGAGGTCACTCCCAAAATAACCTTAATGTTGATTAAAACGGAATGTTAATATAACTAAACTTAAATATTTGAAATTTGCTACGTGATCATGTGATTATAATTATATTTCTGTATCATATTCTGGTTTAAATCGGTCTGAGAAAGACCTTCAGAACGCACATTCAGACCAATAACCATATCCTAGCGATTTATCACTGACGATCGCAATCTAATAGGTTCTTTCGAATAATTGGTCGCCAGTGGAGTACGGTTAATAATGAACAAGTACATTTGTTACAAAGTATTCAAGAAAATTTCTGGAAGACCTCTGGTTTAGTTTCAACATTAGCATACACACGATTATGCAGACCAACATATGGTCATCTCGTTTGACGGATTTAGTCAAAAATTTAATACATATACATGTTTCTAAGAATAATTATGAACAGATTTTTTTATCTAATTTATTCATATTTTTGAAATTATGCTACCGAAATGTGCAAAGACAGACAAACAAATATTTCATCCCAAATTTGGTAACATTCTTCTAATTAAATCCTAGTACCAAGTATCTAATTTTATCCCTTTGTCTCAATACAATTTTGTTATCATATTCCCAGACAGATTTAATTCTAAAATTTGATTAAAAATTTTCAAATTTGGTATTATGAGCATATATCTAAATTTATCTCTCGAACTCAATAAGTTTTTGAGTTATGTTCCTAAATATTCAGACAGACAGATAGGCAAACATAATTCGAACGATTACAATCAATCCTATTCGTATATACAAAAGAAAAAAAAAACAGAAGTTAGAAACACTGTATTTGCTTCGAAAACTCATATATTTTTAGAGGGTACATAATAATTTTTTTAAATAATTTTAGAAGGTTCTAGATGCCGTGATCAAAGAAAATGCTGTGATATTATTCCGAATTCTATTATGAGAACCCTCACAACAAGTCTACTTACTACTAGGAATCAACTTTAAAAAAAAATGTTTTACTGTAAATCTTCCAAATTAAAAATAAATTCAAAACTCTTATAGATTCAAAACACATTTGTAAAATTTTAAATCTTATTTATATATCATTAAGCAGGCCAAATTTATAGAAAATATATCCAAACAATATTAAAAGAATTTGTTTTGTAATAATTCAAGGTTCTAAGCAGATAATTCCTCTTAACACACCAAAAAAAATCAGCCATGAGGATTCATTCATATCTTAATTAATTTTACCCGAAAGTATTTTAAAGGTACGAAAATTAAAATTCAGATAATTATTACAATAAAAATTGCGCATATTATTTTATTTTCAAAATATCGAATTATCTTTGCAGACGCTAACCATGGTAACGAGACTCGCCGTAAACATGATTTCTCAATAAATAAATACTTTGGATTCAAAGAATTATTGTTTCCTTATTATATGCTTAATGAGACTCAAATAACATAAATAATTCCAATATCTTATTTCAGATCTTTGGTATTATTCTTTATCGCTCATTAGAATCCTCTCTAAATACATGATAAACATCCATTTATAGAGGTTTTTATAAGAAAATCGTCCGATGATTGCATATAATTATATTGTTTACAAGAAGTCAATAAATATTTAAAGAATTATGGTCGGTTTAAAAAAAAAAGAAATTCTTGAAATAAATTTATATATATTATCGTAATAGCAAATATTGGGCTTGTTAAGGAATTCGAGCTTCAGATTTCATTAAATGTTATTATTTTTGATGGGCTACAAAAACTACTTTTGGACTGTATAGTTAAAAATAAGAACAAGCTAGAGGAATGAAATTCGATACGTAATCTGCATAATAGAATTTTTATATTTTTTCTTATCAAAATTAGAACTAAAGCCATCAGTGAAAATCTGACTGTCCGAGACAATATGATAATATGATTCTAGAAACTAAAAGAATTCGGTAAGGAAATTTGGTATACTGATAATATCACTAGAATTGTAAATCTGTATCAAATTTGGAGCCAAATCCAATCATCAGGATTTGGTTGATTGCATGTAGAAAAGATCATTCAATCCAGCGTCAGTGGTCTCCCTGAATATTTCTCGCATACTCTATAATAAACCTTTCATACCAGAGAACGCCTTGTATTGATGAACAATAGTTACGAAATATTAACTTTTGATTTGAATTTAGCATTTTTATTGAATCTGGCGTATAATCATTGGCGAGTTATTTGGCAATTAATCCCAGGCATGCGGTTAATAATATCCGGAAATCAAATTTTCTCTTTAGACGCTTTTTTCTCAATAGCTTGAAACAAGGATTTGACATAACACTGCACTTGTAGTCACGAAATTCCAAGACAAATTTGATATATTTAAGTCATTGCGTTTTTAAATTATTGCGTTCACATGTTTCTGAAAGTACAGAACGACTGGCAATCAATCCCTTGTTGTAATTAGCTCAAAATTTGGCAGGTGTCTACACTATAGATGTTAAATATTTGTATAGAATTGTATCTATCTAATTCTCTTCCTTTTGCAATTATCATGTTAAATTATATTCGAACAAATGGACAGACTTCCTCTGAATATATTTTACTCAAAATCTGATTTTTAAAAATTTGAAAATTTGGTGTAAAGGCCGTTAATCAAATTTAACCGTCTAACTCAAAGCGTTTTTGGGTTTTAGGGTTTTGTCAGAAACAGACGGACATTTTCCAAAAATGTGTTTTTCGAACTCAGGGATGTCTAATTGTGATTTGAGATTCCTCAAAGTCACGAGTTCGAATTTTTTTAAAGATTACAATATCTTCTATTACTATGTATATGAAAAAATGAAAAAATCCATTCATAAATCATTAAAACTGTCGATCTGTCTTAAACGTTGGGCTAAATCCGTTGATAGGTAGGTTACCTGTCGGTGTGGTTATCTATACAATGTTAAACATAGTAACGCGAAAAAACATCGAATTAAATAAATGAAATTTGTTATATGGTTTTTATATCATAAAATTAAGTCAATAACATATTTTGAACCTAATTTACAACTGAAAAGACATTGAAAGTGTACATTGAATTTGTTTCATTTCATAACGAAATTAAGCACAAAAAATGTTGTTTTGCTGAAGTATATGCAAATTCGCTGGAAGATAACCTCTTTCAGAGATATGTCACGTTGTTCTTGACACGTTCTTCTTCTTAACCTCACAAAAGCTGCTGACGATTGATCAAATGTAGTAGAGTCTTCATTCAATAAACTTCACACTTAACGAGATTTTCATTGATTTTGAACGAGATTTAAATGTTATTAGTCACCTTTGGTGACCAGTTTCTTCTAAAAGATTATTGACTTTTTACCCTGTTAAATGATTCACGTAGAACTTTAATGTGAATAATTTTTTTAAAAAAAAGCATCTCGTCTTGTTATTTAGCACAACTGAAAAATATGAATTTAATTAAATCAATTTAGTACAAATTAGAAAGTACATAAATTAAGAAATGAAAACGCAAATGAAAATTCTATTATGGAAGTAATGATTAGCAAAAACACGCGATCGAATGTTTTGATGGATGATTTTGAATTCCGTTCACATCATTTAAAAACCTTGTCACAGATAGTGTATTAAATAAACTGAATTAAAAATAATATTGAAATAAAGGGGGAAATTATGCAGAAATGAAATTGATATCATTGAAAAGATGATTTTTTTATATCTAAAAATAATACAAAGACGATTTTTGTAAGATAATTGCTTTGGAAGATAGGATCATCGATTTCCGTAGATAATTCATAAAGATTACTTATTGGGCGGTGGTTTAGCCTATTTTTGCCCTCGATTAAACTTTCTTTTCGAAGCCTATTTCTTGATTTCTCTTATATTTTCTTTCCTCTGACTGAATGTACTTTTGATAACACGGTGTACCATCTCCATAATATTTCTAATACAGTTGTGCACTGTTTTTAATTAGCTAATCGAAACGTTGAATTCAATGCAGCTGTAAAAATCTTCAATGAAACAGTTTGAAAATCGTCTGATAATTTGACTGTTGCCACTCAACAATATGTAATAAGTCTTTGCCATGTACGTTAACGTTTTATATATACTGATTTTTTTTCATAAAATACAAGATAATTTTTATACAACGAAGTTTACCCGAACTAATTTGTTTTTCACTGTTTTGCTATTTCTTTTAAGTCGAAATTTCAACAAAATCTACCACATCAACTGCCATAAGAAATTGCAGCATTTGAAGGATACAGCAACTGTTGAAGAGGATAATATTTGTCTAATTTTTTCCATCTTGATGAATATATTGTGATTGCTGTATAACTTGAGAGACATGAACATATTGTTAAGTTTTGTCAAATATAATAAAAGCACTATCTGAATAGTGGAGATGATAATGAAAAGTTTAGTAAAGAAATCTACACGAGAAAAAGTATACTAACAAGTAAATAATATTATACAAAGAATGTTATAATTTTAAGAAAATGTTAGAAATTATGTGTTGTAGTTTTAATGAAAATGGGATATCATTTTTTAAAAAATAAATTCTTTATAACAAATTTGTACAAAAGATAATGCAGAATTTTTTAAATACAAATATATGCAAAAATCAGTTGTTGTTTTGTTTATAATGGTACTTGCCATGGACAAGCTCGCTGACGAAGTCAAGCCAAGAGGACGAGGGAGGGTGTTTTAGTAGCGCCAACTAGGGCCAAAAGTACGTCTTAGCTACTCACGTATCACATTCTCTTGCACAACCCCTTTTTACAGGGGGCACATTCACACATTTTACAGATAGAAGAACAAACATGCCCGAACCGGGATTCGAACCCAGGACGCCCAGAGTAAAAATCAGTAAAATAGATAAATAAATTTCGAGCATTGTTCCCCCCCCCCCACTCGTCTTTATGATTTAAATTACAATTAAGGATTAAAATTCAATTTAATTAGCTCTCTCCAAAACGAATTTCTTAATTGGAACGATAAGATTAAGTAAAGATTAGAATATTTTGCAAAGAAATATACATCTGAATAATGACGACATGATTTAAAAATTGTAAAGTACAAAAATAATAAAAGGACATAATTTTTTTAAATTTAATTCCATCGTTTTTTACTTGTTTAATGGATTTTTAGCTGAATCAGTTCGATCACTTAATCTCAAATATAAGTTGTCATTTAATAAAATAGTAGAAAAAAATAATGAAAGGGTTGTTAAAGGAACGTAAAGGGATATTTATTACTAGCCATCTTTGGTGACTATCTGGTTCGCCAGGAATGTTGGTTATATCATATTTCAGTTAAATCGCGTAGACATAATTTCATGTTTATAATTCCATCAAATTATCAGATATTAAAAAAATGTTAGTGTATTAGTCTTGTATACGCTTTGTACATTGGGTATATAAGCCGTCTAAATGTAGTTCCATAACTTCACAGCACTTTAAAAACCTAGCTTTTAAAACCTTGGTCCAGTTTATCTTACTTTTAAATTTCATGATATTATAAATGATTTTTTTATTTATCGTATAAACTACATAGATAATAAACAAAATCATTTTTCTTTAGAATTCGACAATAGAAAGAAATCACGCGATTATATATTTGATGAGACAATAAAAACGATTTGTCTTTCAGTACAATAATGCAATCCATTGGTAAAAAGTATTTTTTATAAATTGCTAAAAATCAGGTAAATTTTGAAAGATATTAACTTGACATCATTACAAAGATAATTTTTTGAATTTTTAAACGGCGTAAAAAATTTAAAACGGTATTTTTGCGGTATTGAATTTTAAATGGTTCTTTTGCTTAGTAATATTTTCGGAAGTTATCGCAAGAAAATATCAAAATTCAATTCATTTTTAATTAATCATAATTCCATTAAAAGTTTCAAGATTCTCAAAGTTTCACATTTTCTATCTATAAGATATATATATGGAAAATTTGGTAGCTGTAGACCCAAAGGTCTGGTCTATAGAGCGCCAACATACATAGACAAATACACCCACATTCATTACTATTACTAGTAGTAGAGATAAAATCGCGAACTACTAATAAGGAAAGGTAAAGAAAAAAAACAGAAAAAAAAACCCTAAGAAAATATTCTAGAAAAAATACCACAAATTTGTAGATCCAATAACAGTTTCCCTTGCTCGATTTTAAACAAAGTTCTGTACATATTCTTTTGCACTATCGATCACAAACAAGTAAAAAAAAAAAAAAAGGTACCGATGATTGTGTTTTCAGTTCGATATATCAGCTCCACCCCTGTTAAATCCTTTTAAAGCAAGATCTCCCAGAAAATTGAAGCTGAGAAAAAAAAGTTTCCCAAGATGTTACAATTAGTAACATCTTACCCTTGTCACGAAGCGATCTTTCTGATTGGGAAAGATAATGGAATGAAATTTTGATGAATGATTCTTAACTGTGACCCACCCTGTCAGAAAGGAGAAGTAACGCTATATGGGTAAGAATATCACAGAATGGGGCATGGCACCAACCTGCTATTCACAAAATGCAGATGTTGAGATCTTATTTAATTAATTGGATGTTACTCTTTTTTTTGGTGGGGGGGGGAGAATCATTTCCGAAATGGAACGAGATTCAAAATATTGATTTTTATTTTTTTCGGCTTGAAAAGGCTTACTTTGATTGCCTGAAGTTTTGGTTAGGGACAAAGAATTCTTATTCATAAAATATAAATTATAAAAATTCGAAATTTGATAAGTAATCCTCGAAAAATAATTTTAAAATATTCTGAGCTTTTTAAAATTATTGTGCAGTGGATTCGTCTAAGATTCATTCTGCCGACGTTCATTATTCCTATATTCCCACTACCATGTTATTTAATGATAAAACATTCCTTTCTGTTAAAACTTCCATCCTCTCTCTACAGGATTTGTCTGTTTAACATCTCATATTCTACATTCAGTGATGTCTGATAATTCAATGATGTCTAATTAGTATCAGTAGTCATTGATGACGTATTATCATAGTATAATTGAATGATGTCTATATGAACATTTTATTTAATGATAAACAATTTCTTTCTGTTAAAACTTTCACCCACTGTACATGATTTGCCTTTTTAACATGCTCGTACTCTACATTCAGTG
>JAPMOR010010098.1:185761-215118 GCA_026543865.1 Argiope aurantia | reverse complement strand
CATTGATGTAGTCAATATTCAGTGATGACGTACTATCATAGTATAATTTAGTGATGTCTATTATATAAACATGTTATTTAATGATAAGTCATTCTTTTTTGTTAAACCTTCATCCTCTCTGTACATAATTTATCTATTTAACATGCTTGTACTATACAATTTAGCATAGTATTTTTACCCTTAAAATATTGTTGCCTTGTTTTGAACACTTATAAAAAACATTAGCAACGTTAGAAAAACGTTATCCTCCTTGGACTGAATACCTATTCAAACGAAGTCCAATAAGAGATCGGAGTGCAGTAGCTCCTGAGGGTAAAGACTCTTGAGAACCCGAGGGCAGAAATCTGCCTTTCGCTCATATAAAGATGACACACACACACTTGCAAAACTTTTTTTTTTTTTTTTTTTTACAGAGAAGGCTCTTTTACACACTTCACAGATAGAACACAGGGAGAAGAACTACCATGTCCGAACCAGGAGTCAAATCCGAGATGCCCAGATCACGGGGAACACGCGCTATACCCAAGGCCAGGACGCCGGCAGAAAAATGTATCTTAGTATAATTCAGTGATTCCCATATGCTTCTTTATAGTTCGGATAGACTCTATAATACGACAGGTGTCCAATCCCATATGTATAAAATTAGAGAGAGAAAGAAATTCGCTATTAATCAGAATTTTTTTTAACATCCGGTGTGAACATGACATCACATGCTCAATCCAAATTTGAAAAAAAAAATCACTTTTTATTGCGAAAAAATTCAGCTTTTCTGTCTCTTGTAAACTGTGAGAAACTGAGATATGTGGTACTGTTTGCTAAGCGATAATAATACAAATGCCATTTAAATGGAAAGTTACGTTAGGCGAGCAGCATTTTGCCCACCATAATAATAGCTTTAATTTAGCCATGTTAACCAAATTTGATGAACTGCTTCTTATCAATTCAAATGAAAGTATTAATTTCAAACTATTCTTAAACAATAAACAGACGGCATTCCGATTGGTTAGCTTTGTATAAAATGGTAAATTGATTTGGCGAATATAACGGATGAAATAGGTCAAGTTGTTGCGCCTGGGGGCTGTGTGTCAAGGTTTTATTTCATAATATCTCAAGGAAACGGAAAGTAGAGAGATGTAGGCGATCATTGATGATATATAAAAACATCATGAGTTTACAGCGATATAAAAATTGTGAAATGAAATAAATAGCGAAATCGATACAATGGTTAAAAAGACTCTGTCACTGTCTTTCCACCCCCTTCCCCCATGTATAATGAACAGAGAAATAGTGCTTTCAAAATATCTCTTGATTAAGTTTCTTTAGTGCATCACACACTTGATGCTGTCTGCTTTGTTTAGGCCTTCCGTTTGATTCATGGAAAAAAAAAACTTTTATTTTGATTTATTTTATTATTTTTTAAATTACATTATTTATTTTAATTTATCTTGTTATATTAATTTATAATTAGTTTTTCAGAAGCATGTTTTTTAAAAAACATTTATTATTATTTTTATTATTTTCCTTTTTAATGTATTAAAATTATTGAGGTGTCAAGGGATAAGTTTTTTTTTAAATCTACTATTCGATGTCACATTTCGTATAAAATCACCATTTAATTATATAAATCGATTAAATTATAGCTAATTTATATAAATATTTAAATAGTTTACTATCATCAAGAATATATATTTGTACAGGGTATCAGAAGTCTAGAACATATAGCATAAAATCGGCAGTGAAATTGCATCTTTACAAACTTGAAATTTAAAGCATCAGAGAAATCAATTTAAATGAAAAATGACTAAAAAATAGATGACATCTATTTTACATAGGGACTAATTATTTCGTTATACTTTTCCTTATTTTTCTAAATAATAACCTCTCCTTTTAGAGCCACAATGGTCTGATAATACAGTTTCAGTTTTGTCATCTAATTATCATGCGATCGAGTACCATTCCACCAAAAAAAAAAAAAAAAAATTCTATATATTACAGGTCGCTAAATACGTCCAAGGATAAACTGCCATCTTGTTCTGGTAACGAAAATTAGAGGAGTAAGCAAGCTACTGAAAAGTCATTCACTTCGTCTGAATTTAGTCTAGAATCATATAGACATTTCCAAAGAGCTCCCATGTAAATAATTAATCTAAGAAATCAATAAAGTAAGTGAGTGGTCTTTTAATTTACAACCAAAAAGTGCTCTTACTGAAATGTATGTCAGATCTGATTGAAAATTTCGCTAGATAAATCCGGAAATAGAAAATATAAACTTGGAATTCTCCTTAGGACTTGGAGAATAATAGCGAGATGTTACTTGGAATAATTGGGATCATGCCATTTTAGACAGCAACAAAGTTCTGAAAAATTAATTAATTTATAAAAATCACAAAAAAGAACAGCAAAGCAAGTAAAGGTGTTTATATTAAACGTTCTTGAGTAAAGTTAAGCTTGCTCCTAAAAATGGTATCTCAAACAGATTAAATATATAAATTCTTTTGTTGAAGAATAGCGCAGTCAGTAGGCTTTGAATCTTACTTGGGAGGTATTAATAAATCAGAAGGAGTTTTCTTCTTGAAATTTTTTATATACCATCCAATAAAGGTCTTATCCCTTGTCCCAGCATAAAATTCTGAGCTTTGGGTAAAGCATGAATGCCCTGCATACCACTCGCGGGCAGTAATTACGAAGCATAATCTTTGGCGTGAATCTAGCCTTTTTACTGAATCTATATTGTGAATATGTGTTTTCGGTGCCTTTATGTCGACTGACTTAAATCATTATGGGACACGGAACTATAATAGTAGTAACAAGATCACTTATCGAATTTCATTGATATGCGTTTATAAGTTATACATTTACATGTCTGCAAAAGTATAAATTGGAGTCAAGCCTCCGACAAATTTGATAAGAATACAAATTTCCGATGATATGCCAATATACCAAATTTTATCAAGGTAATATACCAAATTTCATTGATATAAGTCATTGCGTTTAGGAGTGATTGCAATTACATGTATGCGAAAATACAGACTGACAGACAGTTACCCTTTGACAGATTTGGTTTAAAATTTGATAAGAACTTGCATTTTAGAGGCTGTACCTGTGAACAAAACTTTATATATTAATCTATATTTTGTAATTATCGAGTTCACTCGTACTCGAACAGCCAAATAGACAGATTTCCTCTGAATGGATTTCACTCAAAATTTTATGGAAGTCTACAAATTTCCACCATCAAATTGTTTTTTATTCGTCGTGTTCACAGGCAGATAGATAGGAATAAAGCCACAAATGTGTTTTTTAAACTTAGGAAGCTCTGAAGCGTAGAAATTCTTCCAAATACTGGAGTTCACATTTTTTTGGCGAATACATATTTTCATATGTATTTTATATGAGAATTTAAAGACTGATTATTTCGAGAGTAAATGAAATCAAGTATTTAAACAAATATTCTGCATTTTAAGAAAAAATTTAGGAAACTATATTATACTATATTATGTATTTAAATCTAAATGTAGCTTAACAACTAATTTTTAAACTGCTCGATACAGCGATTCTAATGGTAAAATATAATTTTTGCATGTTCATTACGTCATTTAGAGCATTTTTTCAACTGTAAAGAAAAAAGAACTATATTTTATGCTCTTTGAGTCATTGAATTTACTTCTGAAAAATAACGATGTTTATATTTTCATGCAGTTTAGTAATTCAATTATATTTAGTAAAATATTTTTAGCACATTGTCATTTCAAATAAAAGAAGTTCCACTCTCCAGCGGCTAAAACTGATCGAGTTATGAAGCTTCGAATATCACTAGTTTAGAGGATTTTAGACCATGTCATAAGAAAAATTCACCATTGAGTTCTTGAGTTCCATATTAACTGAAAGACATTTAAATATTTTTGATAGGAATTTAATGCGCATAAGGTCTACATAGATGAAGGATTTGTGATAGAATCAGTTATGGAACTTGATACTCTCTAGATAATTGCCAGGCCAGAATGACTATTTTCCAATAAAGAATGACCATTTTCAAAAGAAGAAAAAATCAAATTAATTATATATGACAGGCCGATTTAATTAAATGTGACAAACTTTGGGAAAGTCCGAAATGAAAAGTGAATTTTTGGATTGATCTCGGACCTTGAAAAATCAGATAGTTATTATACTTTTTTGATTTTCAAAGAAATTAATTCTTTTATGTATAAATACAGGGGTTTTCAAAGCAATTTCACTCATTATGTATGTCTATAAAATCATTGTAAACAACTATGTAAGAAACAAGTATCAAACAATATAGGAGGAAATTTTAAATTGGTTTGCGTATAGGATAAATACATTATGTGACTGCGCTTGGTCACACGGGCAACATCTGTTGAGCAGTCCATTTCACTATCATATGAGGCATCCCTTCAGTTCGTTCTCTGCTAAAGCATTAAGTGCACAACATATATACCAATGAAAGGATGACGTAAGAAATAATTTCAGAAGATTTACACAGGTGCATGGGTGTTTCATTGCTTGTAAACATGTTCCAGAATATCTAGTATGAAACGGATTACAGCATGTGTGTCGCTCTTGTGACTCAGAAAAATAACATGGAAAAATTAATACGCCGTTTATTGTTGACTGCAAGTGTACTTCACAGTGTCTGCTGTAAAAAGGACAACAGGAAGAATATGGCCCCTGTGATTCATAAAAATTACATGGGATAATTATTAAGCAAATGATGATAAGTTGGAAACATGTTTCAAAGTGCCTGGCATGAAATGGATAACAGCACATATATTACCCCTGTGACCAAGAGAAATTACATAGGGCAATTTTTAATCCCCCTATTCCCCTCCCCCAAAAAAAATTATGATACCCTTCTATGTTATGTTCGATATTTTTCTTAAAAACCATTGTTTGTAAGGAACTATTACCCTTTTGTAATTGGTGCAGTTATTTGCAATAATCCTGCATTATACTACAAAATGACGGCTAAATAAAAATTTTTAATCGTAAGCGAAATAAAATTAGTTCGATATTTGAAATTAAGGGAGAGCTTCAGAGAGTTTCCCAAACTTATGGATTTGAAATATTAAATAATAATATAATCATTGTATATTTCTGTAGTTTATTTTCTTACAAATACATAAATTCAAATTTAATTTAAAGGTTTTAAATACGCAAAAACTAGCTACTAACGTGTTTAAGTTCGTATTACCTTTTCTTAAGTATGTTGTTTTACCAAAAGTAGTGACGCTCGTGTAAATTGACGTTTCCATTCAAACTTATTTGAGTAGTAAATGCCTACATTTCAAATGTCCCCTAATATGATTCATGTATTCTACAATCTGAGACGATACTTCCGTATTTCAGATAGTCCTGTTTATTATATTGATATGCAGACAACTGGAAGAAATTTCCAAAACCATGAACCAACTTAACATTACCTGTTAACACAGAAAACTACCAAGACTAGAGACTATTTCACAGGCCAAGATTCTCACATATGAAATATATCAACTGAAAAATAATTGTAACAATCAATAAATTTGATATTGACATTCAGATGAATTCCTACGCTATATATACTATAAATCTATACGCTATACTATAGATTTTACGCTATAGATCTTCCAGAGGACGTAAAAAAACATTTTATTTTCTCGTATACATAGTACAAAGTAGAGTAATCGTCGAAAAATACGAACTCGAGAATTTAAAGAATCTCCAGATTTTACCCTTCCCCCGAGTTCGAAAAACGCATTTATGAAAAGTGACCGTCCATCTGTCTGTCTGTGACAAAGATAACTCAAATGAGCTTTGTGATGAATGGTTGAAATTAGGTTGAAATCTTTACATCAAGTTTACACATTTCTATCAGATTTTCAGCAAAATTGGTTCAGAGGAAATCCGTCTGTCCGGCTGCTCGAATATAAGTTAAGACAATAACTATAATATAAAAGAGAGCTAGATAGATAAGATTTGGTACGCAGATTTAATATCAGTAGTGTAGATAGATACCTGTCAAAGTTTGAAACAACACCAAAAATGTGTTGATTGTCTGTTTGTCTGTATATAAGAAACATGCTAACGCGATAATTTTAAAACGCAATGACTTAAATATATCAAATTTGTTATGGGATTTTGTGATTACAAGTGCAGTTTTGTATCAATCGATTGAGAAAAGGGTGTCTGAAGCACAAATTCAGTTTACGGATACTATGAATCGTATGTCTGGTGTTTTTCGCCAGAATAACACGATAGATTCAGTAAAAATGCTGAATTCATGCCAACAGTTAATATTCCATAATCATTGTACGCCAGTGCCATGTAAGGCGTTCTCTGGCATAACAAGTTTATTAGAGTGAATGTGAGACAGTTCCAACTGGTTACTGTCTCAAAAACCAGAGACAGTAATCAGTGGAATAATAAATAGCGGGAAGAAGAAAATATAGTAAACGCCAAAAAAATTGAAACCGAAATTTCAGACCTTCTTGAGTTCGAAAAACACACTTTTGAAAATGAATATGATAGCTCAAAGATATTTTGAGCTAGACGGATGAAATTTGGTAACTGTTCTTTGAGCTAAATTTGCAGATATCTAGCAAATTTTTAAATAAATTCATTAAGAGAAAGTTTGAATCGCTGTCTTTTTTAATGCAAGTGAATACATTAGCTAAAAAGGGTTAAAATTAGGATAAATAAAAGTGTTAACATAGTTATACATCTAAAACATATAGATTCATATCTAAATTTGGACGAAATTCGCAAATGGGTTGATTGCCTATAGGTCAGCCCGTTGACCGATAGACGTTAGATAGACTTTACACCGATAATTAGATTCTGTTTATTTGCATGAACGTAAATTCATTATTCAGAAACACTTTGATTTAAATAAATAAAATTGGGTTTGCTCTTATATTCGTAATTTTTTGTCAAATTATTGTTTCAAGCGGTCGATAAAAAATGCCCAAACTGCCTTCTCAGTTTTTTTTCTCTATACTAAGGAAAACGGCCCACTCATGGGCGGGACTCTGAAAATAAAAATCTGAGCACTCGAGGCATTTATGACCTTACCAGCAGTTTCATGCGGAGAAAGAAAGGACAGCAACTTTACGGTGAAAAAGTTTCGATGAGACCATTCCAGATGGTTTTGTAAACTGTAAACATGTTTCTCTGTGAGAACGATAATTCAAAAACGCAGCAAAACTAGAGGGATGAAAGTTGATATGCAGTGATTACTTCAAAATCTGATTGTTAATTCATTCAACCATTCATAAAATATATAAAATCATTAAAATATATTCAACCATTCATAAAATATATAAAAGAACGAGATATTACGAAAACAATGAGCTAGCGATGAAATATGGTGCATGGTTTTATTACTGCCATTATATTGAATTAAATCTGTCAAAAATTAATTGACTGCCGAATTGTACTTTCACTGGTAATTTGAACGTACAAATATTCTTTTAAAGAATTTTAATTAATTCGGTTAAATAGTGGCCTTTTCTTGTTTTTTTTTTCCCCTAATTTAACTGAAATTTTTCGATAATTTTTTAGAAATGTTTTCGATACAAAAAATTAAAAATTGTTGGATTTCAGGTGGCAATAAGAAACAAATAACTTCAAGTATAATTTTTCTAGATTCCTTACTGTAACTTTATAAAATTTATATGAAACAATAATTATATATAAAATCACTTATTGTAAAATTAATAATATTTTGGGAAATTATGTTTTATAAATATAATTTTTTATTATTAGTTTTATTTAAAAAATTGCTTAAAAAGTTTCCCTTTTTTTTTCTGAATGACAAATTATTACTAGTATTGTTATTATTATTATTGAAGAAATTATTTTAAAACTAAAATAAACTATTATAGCAGATAATTATTGATACTAAAAAATAATTCATGTTAAAAATTTATTAAGCTTTTTTTAAAGCTATATACAAATGATCTAAAGATAATAAAGAATTATTTTTACAATGTAAATATTTGCTTACAATTTTAATTAGTAAATTCCTTCCTTAAATCTTGAAAATTATTTCGAAAAGCACAGCAATTAAAAAAAATTTTCACTGAAATGTAATTTTAATTTTCACAAAACAAAAATTTTTTACCACTAAATAAAATTCTGTATACATCAGAGTCCGACTTCTAAAGCTCAAACTTTAAAAAAACTAAAGATCGGCAATTAAAACCACTGTTTCATTTTTCCAACATCACTTAGAAAAAATAAATATGAAAATCGTTTGGGTTTGGGGCAACTTATTATTATTCAACAAGTTTTGGTACTCAAATAGATTTCTTTTTTTTTCTCATTAATTAACGCTTTATAAATTTATTTTCTTACTAGAGGCACTAATTTAATTCAAGATTTTTTATATATATATTGATTGATGGGCTTAATCCTAGAAGGTATAGTTCAATATAAATGGGCAAAAATTAAAAAAATAAATTACAGAATTATCTGCGCCTAACATATTTTATTATTATACAACATATTTCTGTATTCAATTGAATTACTTTTCTCTCTCATTAATTATGTTTTATTGTACAACGATTATACTATTATGTCATACGTTTATAGGTAATTTAGGTCATGAAAATAAATCTTAGCGTTTAGATGGATCAGTCACATAAGATTCAAGAGTGAAAAAAATTTTAAGAACACCTCTAAAACAGCATTCCTTAATTTGTGATCTCATATCTCAAGTGGAATCGTGTAAAACACCTATGTGACCGCGAATATTTTTCGAAATTTTCATGTTTCCATTTCAGTCCTCATTGTTTATAAACAAAAATTATTTTAAAAACGCATTTTGTTTTCAAAATAGCTTAATAAATATATGTTGAATAATTATTCTAAACTGAATCTCTCCTTTTATGTATAAATAAATAATATTTCATTATCTTTGTTATTTTATAATTTTGGAACGAAGAGGAGGAAGCGAAAATTGATTCTACTATAAAATGCGATAAAAGTGGAAAAAGTTTCAGAAAACACATTTTTTTTAAGAAATTCGAAATCTGATAAGTAATTAATTTAAATTGAGTTTTTTTGCTCTGAATTATTGGATGCCCCATTTTATTTCTTAATAAAAAGTTTATGATTAAAAATGAAGAGATGAAAATTGCCTGAGAGTTTCAAATGAAAAATGTTCAAAAAAAAAAAATTCTTAACGTTCGCTTACTAATGCATTAAAAAAAAACACTTTTTAGTATTCAAACTAAAATATTTCAACTAACTTTTTGTCTTTCATTTTACAATAGGACTTCTAATATCAAATGTAGTAATCTATATTTTTTTGTATATAACAATGATTTTTTTTTTTTTTTTTTTTTTTTTTTTTGCATATCTTGGGTAAAAAATGTAATTTTTTTTTTACACAAATTTGAACATTTTTTTTTTAATTTTTCACATTATTTTTCAAGACTATAAGAAATTCATTGCTAGTTTTTGAAAGTTAATCTAATATTTAAGTTAATAAAAAATTATCTTTTCGGTGTTTTTCAGCCATTTCTTTCAAAAATATTAGCGAATAAAAATAATTTTACATAATTTAAATTTTTTTTTAAAAGTCCTCATTAATATCAGTTTTCTTTATGAACATTTTGTAAAATTTTAATATTTTTTAATTTAATTTAATAAACAACTTTTTACCAGTTATGATGAAATTCAATAAATTTCATTATTCCATCAATACAATCAATAATGGGTTTTTGTCAATGTTAAAAATAGTATTTTAATTAAAAAGTATTTCTTCGGAGAGTATTTCCAAAATAAGATTTTCACCTCTGCTTTTATTTCGTAGTTTATACATTTTTCAATTTGAACGTGCAATTATTTTTAATAGAGTGATTCCATTAGATCCATGATTTCAGTCACGTGAAAAAAAATGGAGAAATGTTAAATGTATTCCATATTGATAATTTAGCAGCCAGAGAAGCCAACATTCCGGGCGAACAAACTGATCGCCAAAGGCGGCTAGTATAAAGCAAATGTTAAGATCGTAAATAATTTCTAGGATAATTATTATTCCTCTTCAGATATATATATATATATATATATATATATAATTTTATTTTAGGACATTTTATTAAAATTCGCTGAATATTTTAGATAAATTTATCTTTATACGAAAAAATTTCTAGTATTTGTTTATTTTTTTCCACTTACGGAGACGGAAATAATTTCCATCAATGAATAAAACTCTAATGGAAAAAAATTTTAGAAGTCCTGGCCTTCCAAAACAAAGGCACCATGAAAAATCTCTTAGCTTCCTCTTATGATTTTTATCTCCCCTCCTCCCTCTCATTCTGGAGCGGAAAACAGAATTGGAGAACTAATTTTTATACCAAAAGAAAAAAAAAGATACGAGAAGAAATTTTTAAAAAATTATGCTCTAAAAAATCTCTACACAGTAAAAATTTGATTGAACTCTTACACCTACATATACGAAAAATAACACTCTTTCACCATGATCAAATCAACAGATAATCTATTAATATAATTCGTTTACCTTAATATCTTCATCGGGTTCCCTCTTTACGGGTAGGTCCCCTTCCTCGTAGCCGACCAGAAAGCGTCTTCTCCGGCGACGGGGTGACAGTTCGGCCGTATTCATGATACCAGTAATATCAAATGGATTAGATCGGATTTTCTCACATCAAAGTGACCGCAAACGCGCCACGATGCTCCTCTCCTCAGCCCTCCATCGAGCCAGCATCAGGGATTACTCGGAACATTATAATCGTCTGATCACACCTGAGCCACCCCGAAGAGCTGGGAGGTAAATATGAAGCTTTCTCGAACCGATTGTCAATAAAGCTACTTGTGGTAGGAGGCAGTTGCTCGCTCGACGATTATGAGCTACGAGCGCCATGGTTGCCGCAATTTTGAAAGGGAAATGTGCACTTCCGCGCCAACGCCGCCAGAATAGATTTTTTTTGGACAGCCAAGAAGGCGCCAAGTGATATGTTTGCTGTGTGGATGGGGATGTTCAACTTTTTTCATTAGTGGTCCAGTTATGGTTGAAAATGTTTCCTTAAAGTGTTTTCACCAAAAAGAATTTCGCGCCACAAACGTTAACAATTTAATTAATTTAACGAGCATTTATTTTATTCTTTCTAATCATGCATTAATACTATTTTCTATTAATTTGTATGCGTTGCGAATTTCTAATAATCAAGCAGAAGAGAATTGGTTGACATTTTTTGCCAATTCCCTCTTAATGAGTAAATGCTCAATTAAATATTTACAACTTCAATTTTCAGATCAACTTCCAGTTTTTTAAAATGTAGGCAAAGGGAAAATACTATGATCTTAAAAAGAATGACCACGACGTTTTAATAAATCAAAAACCTGTTAGATTATGATGAGCATTTAAAATGATAACCGAAAAATATGACGAGCTAGACGGATGAATTTTAGCATATCAGCTTTGCTCCAAACTGCAATCCTTTCATGGGCGACAACATAAATATGGAGAAGTCAGTGAATAAAAAAAAAGAACGAATTCTCTCTTCTCTTGTGGTACAACAATAATGGTATGGTTGTGATGGTCACATCCTACTGAGAGATCACACGTGTGTTTTTTATTAATTTTAATACCTGTTTTATTATTCTCGGCAGCCGTTCATTTAGATAATTGAAGCCAAGAGTCAGAGTGGGAAAACACTATTTGCTTCCTCCGAAATGTCTTATACTGGGGGGGGGGGACACCTCAGATATGAGGATGAAAATTTTTCGGCATGGTGATTGGTTCTCTCCACACGAGTGGATACAGAAATGGTGTGGGGGTCGACTACCCCCTGCTGATGACAGGACGTGCTTCACACAGGCAGGGTTGTACCGTAGCCCTTAGGACTCAACCTCAGCTCAAGCCAATTCACTGATTTACCAATGTGTCTCGCAGTGGATTGGAGTAGTTAATGTGTAATTACTCCAAATTTTAAATCTGAGTCAAATTTATGCTCCAATTCGGCAACACAAAGATGTCACAATCCCTCTCAGATAAAACTGTGAATCTAGGACAAAACTATCAATGCCACGAGTATCAGATTTTTATTTTCAAATATTACATAGGAGAGTTTTGTATTTTGTAGCATAATAAGAAAAATAAAAACCGGATACGCATTTTTTAAAAAAAAATTTCTTCACAGAGTGAAACTTATATTTAACGTAGAATAATTTTAATAACAAAATTATATGTCTAATTTCCTTTATATAAGTTATTGCGTTTTCTAGTAATCATGTTTATATGCATGCGAACGTATAGATGGAATCTTTGACATATCTGATTTCAAATTCGATACGGATGTGCACTTTAAGTACTAAATCTGTGTAAATTTCATTATTCCATTTCTTTACATTTTATAGATTCATTTATATTCGAAGATTCGGACAGACAAACTTCTTGCGAATGGATTCATTCAGAATTTGATACAAGTCCAAAAATGTCGTAGATGGTGGGTCGTATACCAAATTTTATCAGATCGAAGCGTTTTTGAATTTTTGTTCACAGACAAACAGAAATGATTCCAGGAATGTGCTTTTCAGACTAAAACGTAAATAATCGTCAAATTCTCGATTTTTCTTTTCTTTTGATGATTAAAATACTTTCACTTTGTGCACTTCTATACGAAGAAGTGAAAAAATGTGGACCTATAATCCGAAACATTGCATAGTAGCATGATAACATTTTAAGGCTTGGATAGCTTTTTTCTCTTCATTGAGTCAAGGATTTAATTCCATGCATGATATTTTTTTAAAATATAGCCATGATAATGATGATATGATAATGTTGTTGCTTCATAAGCCGCCGTAAATTTTATTACATTTTATTACAGGAGACATATACGCCACCCGTAAAAGCCAGAAATGGAGAAATGGATTTCGAGTCTGCTGAGGCAGTTAAAGGCATTTTGAAGCCCTAAACAATGCGTATAAAAAGGTTTCTCTTTTAATAAGGGATTAATCTAATTTCACATATCAACGCATTTTTAAATTTATTAATATATTAATGATTTGTTTTAATAATTTTTTATTTCAATAATTTGAGAAAATCGAATATTTATTACTTATTTTTTAAATATATACCATGAAAAAAATAATTAACGTAATAAAATTCATGGGAGGTTAACCATCCTCATTAGTTAATGATTCACTTATAAAATTATAATATAATTATAATTTTATAAGTGAATTATAATTATTAATTCTGTAATTATAAATAAAATTCTTGGGAGATTAACCGTCATTATCAGTTAAAGATTCACTTATAAAATCATAATTATTTTTTATTCATAATATTATAATTATAAATAAAATTCTTGGAAGGTTAACCGTCATTATCTGTCAATAATTCTGTTATTTACAATCGCAAGTATTTAATTTTTATGAAACATTATAAGAAATTAATAAATTTTAAACAAATATAAAATTAAAAATTATTTTACAAGACCAATAACATTATCAATTGATTAATGATTAGTACACAAATATATAACAAAAAGTGATTTCTGGTATTTTAGTTAGTGTTTTTAATAATTTATATTCATATATACCGTAGTGCAAATAATTTATAATTAAGATGTTTGCTTTTCTTAAATTTAAACTATTCGGCAATTAGGCTGAAGATATTCTTAACAGATATAACTGCGACCACTTTTCAATCAAGAGCCTCTAGACATAATAAGTTCCTCCATTCACGTTTGCAATAAATTAGAACTTTTGCTCTATAATATCGATGTGTAATTCCACAATAATTATGTTTTGTGTTAACTTCGTTGCATAAATAAAAGAATCGAGAGTGTGTTTGAGAACAACTACCTTCCTATACGCAGTTTTGGCTCATAATCTGATACAAATATAAAATTGATACGTGCAGATAGCAAACAAAATTTCATATGTCTAAATGTAGCAGTTTTGAGTGATCATGTTTATATTTATAAGGTTAGAAAAATTAACAGATAATGAGCTTTTTGACAAATGTAGTCAAAATTCTGATACAAATCTGTAATTTTGGAGTCAAAACAACAAACCAGATTTCATAATCCTAAGATATTACTATCAGAGTTATTTTGCTCACATATACAAGAACGTACAAGACATGAATTTAATGAATTATTCTTATATAGACATGAATTTAATGAATTTTTTACATGAATTTAATTACATATCCATAAATTTGGTGTAACGAATGTGTATCAAAATTCATCCATCCTCTCGTTTTCCGAATTCTTGCTTTTATATGAACATAGACTAATATCATTTTTTAAAAATGCTTTTTCGAGGTAGAATACAGAATACTTAGGGATGGTCCAAAATTTGGAAATTTAGAAATATCTCTCTCTTTCTCACACACACATACATGTATTATGAAATGATATCTCTTAATCTAAATCTAATAAATTTCCTAATTTTTATTTTTATTTAGCCCATGTCTCTAATTTCCTGATCCACTTTCCAATTTCCATTAAATTAATTCTAACGCGCGTTTAATGAAATTGTTGATTCGGTGGTTACCAAACCAGAAACAAATGGATAAAATTCCTTAGTATCCACACATACTATTCACACTAATATACCTAAGATTTCTTGTCTAAATAGAAACGTGGCAAAGGAATCCCTATCAGAATCTCTTAGTAGAATCACTGAAGGGAAATATTTCTGTCACTTGACTCTTAGATGGCGATGTAAACAGGCGTCTGTTTATCAACAGCTCTCCTCCTTGTGAAGGCAAATCATTAGAAATCCTGTGAACTAATTTTCACCCTGTTCATCACCTGTGTACTAATTTCTTCCCTAGTTTTTAATAATTGTAGAAAAACAATCCGTAAACCGACGAAGAGGGGAAACAAATGTCATTGTAAAACAATTGGTATGCACGTCTGACAGAATTATGTTTGTAGAATTTCGTGATTTTTTTTTAATTAGTCATTTTTTCCTTAAAAAAAATTTGAGAACTGCAATTCAAAATCCAGGATCCGAAATTCCGTTATCATCTTTTATAATCATTATTCAAGCATGTACCTCTACAAGAACGATCAAAATCATTGATTTTAAATTTATTAATTTTAACAATGATTTCAAAGATATTCTTTGCTTATCCGTGATTGAATGTGCATACGCATTCTTAGAAGTTTAATCTCTTCGCTGATTTGACAAAAAGCCGAAGTATGAAATGAAGAATCGTGAAGATTATTCTAAATTCTAATTGCATCGTTTGCAGGACATTTCCTAATTTTAACAAATTATTAATTAATTTCTAAAATTATTATTACTATTATCTCTGCTCTTTTTTTAATGCTTTTTATTCCTTTTTCTTCCTTATTATCGCCTATAATTCATCAAGCGTAAACCAAAGAAAACAATCAATAGTATGTTTTACGTCATTTTAATAATTTAATATTAATTATCGTGCCTTTGATTTCACTAATAGTTTATTATGCCATGCAAGTTTCGTTAGTATTTATGTAGATCTAATCACCATTAATTTTTTTAAAATTCGTTTTAAAGAATTATTTAATTATTTTAAACATTTTAATTACTAAACAGTTAACTATTATTAACTGCAAAGATAACTATTAAAACAATTGTTCAATGCAAAATTCAAAGTAATTTTATCTGGATAGAACAAATCAAAGTAATGATATCTCAAAATCAGGGAAACTAACAGAAGCAGTCTCCACCAAACTTTCTCCCATATTTCTTAATAAAAATGTAAAAATGTTATCTTCTGCTTCCTCATGTATAAAAACCATACACCTTTAGCAATGCTATGTTTATATATATCGTGCATAAGATTTAATAACCAAAGGAAGCATTTTTATCATGTGAGAACACGATGTTATTTTGGTTAGGGGTTTTTGAAGCTCGAAATCGCGTAGGCAATGAATATCATCATCATCATCTTTTAATCACATATATTTTTTACCTGCTTTTACAAGGTATTGTATTATTATTATGTATGCTTCTTTGAAAGCAGATGCGTTTTTAAAAAGTTGACGTAGAACTATGACATCATAGCTGTTATTTAATCTCAAAATCCAACCTTGTTTAAACTGGTTAATAACTTAAATTAATTAAGACAAATAATGACTTAAAAATAATAATGTTCTCGCACGATAACTTGAAATTTGTGATCGTAGATTTCATTTTAATTTTTCTACATTTCTGTTCTTTTTTTTAAATTTAATTTTAATTTTAATGTTGGCAAAAGCAGGCAATGAAATATTTCGTAGGAGTTTTTGGATTTCATTATAACATTAAAAATTAACTATTACAAACATCTAAAAATAAAAAAGATATTATAAAAGATAAAAATAATATCATTAAAAAGCAGTTTTTTAAATGTTTTAAGATAATGCAAAAACTTTTTTGTGAGATAATTCTGGAAAATGTGATCACGTGTTTCCGTAGGTAAATTAAAGCAATTAACAATCTGGCAATGATTAAGCTTATTTTCCTGCCCGATTAAGCATTACTTGAAATTTATTTCTTATTCATTTTTGCATCTTGTTTCCCATGGTGGAGTAATATTTGATGTCTTTTTCAAAGCATTTTTAATAATACTTTGCAGCTCCATTATCTAGCAAAGTATTGAATTAAGTACAACTGTAAAAACTTTGAATGAAATGCTCTGAAACACAGCGTAAAATTGTGATTTTTTTACATATGACAGTTGCCATTCGACGATTTGTAATAAGCGCGATTTCTGTGCCATGCACATTAGCTTAATATATAGAGATATATTAATTAATTTATTTATTTTGAGATAAGGAAATTCTGAAACTTGGAGATTCATCGAAACCTCTTGTTCAAATTTTTCGACGATTAATTACAGTTCTTTCAACTTGCATATACTTCGTTTACGAGAAAGTAAAAACGGAATCATTTCATAAAGTAGAAAAGACGAGACGCGCCAAATTGGGATTTTTCTCTCCGCCAAGAAGACGCCAAAGCAAGTGTTTGCTCTTCCAGTGATTAGAACTCAGTTTGGGAGGTAATAAATTCAATTACGATCAGGAATGTTGGGCGGAAGGCCTGCTAAAGGGAAAAGGGCATTGTTTTTCCTTTATGGTGGACTTATTTCTGGGTTAAATGGGGTTCTATTCTCATGCAAACGATTTTGGATGGGAATTGTTATGTAAATGATTTTAAATCTCGATATAACGACGTTTCCGCTAAAAGATTGAATCGTCTGCGATAATAAACATTTGGAAATGTTTTTGAAAAACTTTTATTAGCTAAGAGATGAATCATGAGTAATTTGTTTCATGCAAAATTTTAGCACGAAACAAAAATTTATTAATCGGTTTAAAAATTGTAATTTTTATGAAAATAGAATAAATTAATTTTATAATACTTGTTTCATCATTCATTTCGAATTAAAGATTTAAAATGTAGCGTTTTAAGAAATCGATTCTTTATTAAGAATTTTTAGATAGGGTTTTTTTCCTTCACTGATCCAACATAAATTATTTTCATATAAAATTCTAGAATGATTCTTATTTTAATTTAGATAGAGTAAAAAAAAAAAAATCAAATATTTAGATTAAAGATGTAAATTTCGCAGGAAATATTTTTTTATCAATTAAAGAATATCATTTTTCATATTATGGAAATTTTAATAATGTTTAATTTAGTCAAAGTATGGAACAATTTAGCACTACAATAGGAAATACAATAATCAGATTATTTTCTTCTAAATTCTATAAAAATATGTCTAGACTCCAAAAAAATGCTATGTTTTCAGCATTTGTTATTTTCTTTCTAAGGAAATGATAACCATTGTTACCAAATAAGATTAAATAAAATCCATTTGTGCTCATGTGTTACAAGTTGAAAGCGCAATGACAGTTTAATTTTTGATTCAATTGCACATACTTTAGAAGAAAATTGCGATAATGAAATGCGTAAGATATGCGGTTAGATGTCAATATATATAAAGGATTCGATTTATGAAACGCACAGTAGCATGTTTATTGTATTTGAATAAATATTAATCAATTATTTATAATGATTTATTATTCTGATTCATTTTAGTTATTTCTTTAATTTTTGTACTTTCTCATACAGAAAGTATACAAAAAGAAAGTACAGAAAAAAAACAGATCTCGAGATTTGGAGGAATGTCAGCGTTTCAAATTTCCCTAAGTCAAAAAAAAAAATCAATTTTGGAATTATGTCTGCTTATCTTAAACATTATAATTAAAAAAACATATTCAGACTGCGATTATAAAAGTAGACGATCTAAATAGTTAAAATTAAGTACACAGCTTTAAGCTTAAATATATATTGTCTAATTCCCACTTTTTTATTTATTAATTCTACCCGCCCCTTAGAAAAATTGATCATCTCAGCATTTTCTCGCACTCCGAGGGATAAACATTCCTATTGCTCGCAATATTCTTTTAAAGATACCGAAGATTCTCTTTCCTAAATGGACATGTGTCAAAAAAATCCCTATGAAAATCTCGTAGTAAAATCACGGAAGAGAAAAATTTCTGACCCCTTCGCTCTTGTGTCGCGATGTAGATTGACGCACGCTTTGTGATAATTTTTTAGCCGCAAACGATAGCTACAAAACATAAAGGGCTAGATGAATCAAATTTGATATTTTGATTTAGCACATAAAGTATGGATCTATAGCAAATTGTGTGCGAAATCCACCCGGGGGGTGACCATCTGTTTGATCTGTACTTTCGCATACACATACAAGCGTTAGCTCAAAAGTCCAATGATTTTAATAAGCGAAATGGTATATGATCTTGTTTACTAATATTGTAGTTCTGTTTCAAAATTTGGTTTAAATTGGTCGAAAAAATGCACCCAAAAGGCATACTCGACTTCTTCACTTTGCTAAATAATTTCATCACTCGTGACGCTCAAAGTCTACAATTTTTGTGCAGAGAAATTAAAACATCGCCAGCGAACATTCTGAGGAGACAGCCTGATATGGTTGTAAATAATAAACATATCAGGAAATCAGTAAATTTTCTTCATGTCTGTTATATAAACTAAATTATTTTTTCATAAAATATCAATTACATTTTGTTTATTAAATAATATTTTCTAAAATGTATTCTTTCAAAATCTCAAAAATATTATGTAATTCGCAATAGATTATTCCATTTGTAGGAAAGCAGATCTTGACATTTTGTAAATTTGGCTTTCTTACATTACCTCAGCTATAGCAAAGAAACACTTTTACAGAAGTATTATGAAAAGTGTGCAATCAGGTTGTTTTTTTTAGCTACCAATACTAGATCCAGTTCTTTATTTGCAACATTAGATTAACTTTTCAGGGTTTTTTGGGGGTTGGTGGGTATGTAAGTAATACACTACAGAAAAATTAAAAAGATTCAATTAATTGTAAAATTTTAAATTAAATTAATTAAAAAATTAAATTAAATTAATTTTAAAAATTTAAAATTTTCGAGGTGCATTTAGTCAGCACTATGACTGCTTGAGAGCTAAATTTTATGGCTATAAGTGTGATAGATTTGTCTGGGAATAACCGACACAAGTGGACAAACAAATACACAAATACTTTCTTTCTTTTAAGTATAGATTTAATTACATGATTTCCTTCCATTGTCGAAAGCTAAAAAAGGATTCTGTTTAGTATCTGCGTAATTTGCAAGGCAAATTAAAAAGTAAAGTTACAATATTTCCAAATTTGAAAGATAAATGAAATGGACATTTGCATTTTTAATAGCTCTAAGATGTATTGGAATTAGTCGTCATTAGAATAGTTCATACAAACAATGAACAGAATTTATGTAAGATTATTACAATAATTCGGCTTCAAAGTCTAACAATTTAACAAAATCTCAGGATATGCAATTATAACGAAACTATTTATCTAAAATTCAATAAAACTAATATTTAAAAAAACAAAAACTTAGGTACAATACAGCCTCAATTTTGCTATAATTAAAATTTACTAATAATTAAAATAATTAAAATTTACTTATAATTTATGATGTTTTCTCGCTTGCTCTCAATTAAAGTTAGCCCCCTCTCTTACCCAATAAAAATTATTTATCAAGGCTTCGAATGCCATCCCTCAGATTCAGAGTCCCTCAGATTTTTTTAATAAGATTTTTTAATTTTCCTCAATTCCCACACATAAACCTTTTGTGCTTCGTAGAATAATAATAATAAAAAAAACCCATGAAATTTAAACGGCTTTTAATTAAATGAGGGAAATCGAAATTTTAAATAGAATTAAAGTTCTAAAAACAAGATTATGTGCCAAATGTGATTTATCAAAATTATTGATTTTTTAAGTAATCGCGTTTACATGCATGAAAATAGAAGACCCAAAACAAAGATAATATATAAAGATCGACAAATAACACTCTCTGCTGGATTTTGTTCACACTTTGATATGGATCTATACTTTAACTGGTAAAACTGTATATTAAATTTGATTGGTCAATTCTTTGTGTTTTATAATTATCATATTCACTCGCAATCGGACAAACAGACAGACGCATCTTTTCTGAATCTACTTCGTTCAAAATTTTACTTAAATCCACAAATTTGATGTTGCCAAGTCTCATCCTTCTACTTCAACGTTTTTGAATTCTCGCATTCATAGAAGAACAGACACAATTCCACAAAGTTCAGTATTCGAATTGGGGGAGGTTTGAAACGTGGAGATTCTTCAACATCTCGAATTCAAATTTACTGACTTCCTACTGAATTCAAATTACAGTACTTCCTACTGACGATTACAGTACTTGCTATACTAGAAAGTAAGAACATCCTATTGATGTATTTTTACAATACTTCTATAAAAATTCCCGTTTGTTCTACAACATTATGATAAATTTGTAATTTAGTAAAATTTAGCTCTTTTTATGTGCGGGGAGAAAATGCAACAGTCCTCACCATTGGATCGAAACTGATTTTTCTTCCCAAATGAATAATTAATCATTTTTGAGGTTTTCCGCACCACATGCTCCATTGTATCGTGTCCAAAATTGACAAATTAGGTTACAAAAATATTTGTCAAACATCCACGTGTGCGCTTCATAATCTCTCTCTCTCTCTCTCTCTCTCTCTCTTTGCATATATATATGAGCATTTCATTTTTATCATGTGAGAACATGATGTTGTTTTGGTTGGGGGGATGAAACTCGAAATAGCGTAAGCAATGAATATTGTAGCTCGAAATTACGTAGGCAATTAATATTGAAGTTCGAAATCGCGTAGGCAATGAATAAAGCATAAATGGCAATTTTCATCATCATCTTTTAATTATATATATATATATATATTTTCCTGCTTTTAGCAGTATTGCATTATTATTATGTATTCTTCATTGAAAGCAGATGCATTTTTATAAGGTTGACCTGCTTTTACCAGTATTGCTTTATTGTCACGTATGCTTCTTTGACCTTAGATGCGTTTTAAACCACTGACCTTAGATGCGTTTTAAAAGGTTCCCGTAAAACTATGACATCATAGCTGTTATATCATCTCAAAATCGGTCGAGTTCCAAAACTTTGTTTGCCAGTTTGAAAAATTGGAAATGAAAGTTTGTTGTTGTTGTTGTTTCCAATGGCACTTGCCATAGGCAAGCCCGCTGATTTGAAATCAACGATTTTAAGCCGAAAGGGAACGTCTCTTATTTTAGTAGCGCCAATTTTAAATCAGCGGGCTTGCCTATGGCAAGTGCCATTGGAAACAACAACAACAACAAACACTAACCGATTCATCGAACTGAAATCCTCTTTGATGGCGGTTAACTCCCATCCCCGGCGGTTAACCAGGTCAGTGATTGACCCAGCCAAAAAGTGGTCAATCACTGACCTTCCTCCTCGTCTTCCCGTACACCTATCATCATGTTAAAAGAGCAGCGGGCCACCATTTAAAGAAAAAATTCTCAATAATTTTCCAAATTCTCGTTCCACAACTAATGAAATCCGAACACTTTCGAACTTTCCAATTGTTGGTAAAAAATTTATAATATTTAACATCATGTCGTTCAGCGTTTTGAGATTACTGGGGCCATCAATAAGTCATCATTTTCAACTCTCGGATTTCTTCTTAATTCAGAGATTAATATGCATTCCATCAAATAACGATAAATACACTGGTGTGCAAAACTTAAGCAACAGATATGTTTTTTTCCATAACTTCACGAGAAATCATCTGAGAGACATGAAATTCAGAAATGAGATACAGCATTTTGTTCTGAAAGAATGACGAAAGCATAGTTGCGCAGAAATGAATACAATGCATACAGTATGGAATCAAACAAAAAAAGGCTTTATTGAACTCATAGTATCGTTACACATGATTGTCTGTCCAAGAGGAAGAACAGCAAGCAGATGTTCCTTAGTATGGGATATGCCCTCCCCTTACTGCAATGGTTGCTTCGCACCGTCTCCCCATACTCAGCACCAGATTGTCCAACAGTTCTTGAGGTAAGAGTGCCCATTCCTCAATCAGCATCTGTTTAAGTTGTCGGGTGTTCCCAGGAGGATGTAAGGGGAGGTCCCAAAGCATCCCACACATATTCTATCGGATTTAAATCAGGGGAGCACACCGGCCAATCCATTCGAGTGATATCTTCACTTTCCAGAAGCTCCTCAACAGTATGAGTCCTGTGTGGCCGTGCATTGTCATCCATAAAAACGAAGCCTGATCCAATGGCACCTCGGAACAGACGCACATGGCGAAGGATCACCTCCTGACAATAGCGATCTCCAGTTACAGAACCTCTGTCGGAAACGTGGAGCTCAGTCCGCCCGTTCATCATAATGCCTCTCCAGACGCCAACTCCAGGACCACCGAAACGGTCTCTTTCCGGGATGTTACAGGGATAAAACCGTGTCCCGACCTCTCTCCAAATCAACTGGCGTTGGGAATCGCTTGTGGCACTAAAACGACTCTCACAACTAAAGAGGACATGACTCCATTGATGCGATGTTCAGTTTTTGTGCTCCCTGCACCACTCTAAACGGTGCCGCCGGTGGGAAACTGTCAAAGGGATGCAGTGTTCAGGACGTCGGGTGAATAGGCCACTTTTGTGAATGTGTCTGGACACAGTAAAACGCGACACTTGTCGCCCCGTTGCTGCACACAGTTGCTGAGCAATGGCGCTTGCTGACTGGTTTCGGGTTCTTTTCGCCTGCAGGACGATATGTCGGTCATCCACTGCAGTTGTTTTCCTGTGGCGACCACCACCAACCTTTCTCACAGCTGTACCTGTGGTTTGGAAGGCTTTCCAATCGCGCGAAACGACACTTTTGAGGAATCGGAACTCTTCAGCTACACTGGTCACACTACGCCCCTCCTCCAGCTTTCCAATCATTCTTCCACGTGTGAAATCGTCCAGGTGATTTCTGCTAGCCATATTTCACGAATTAACTCACGTGCACTTGCAGCGAATGTCTTTAATTGCGTCTCCGTCTTTCCTTTTATTGTAGTGTTGAGCTGCGCGCGACTTCCGCACGTGTTTTGCGTACGCTCACGTCGCCTGTGACGTTTTGTTCCTGATATTTGCATACGCATGACCTTTCTCTTGAATTACGTGTTCATTGTACTGATAGCAAGAACTCTTTTTCTGCAATTTCATGGCTATCTGCTTAAAATTTGCATTGTTGCTTAAGTTTTGCACACCAGTGTAGTTCCAATTCCTCCACAGATGCATTTATTTTCCCGCGCTCTTCCAAATTGTGTTTTTCGAACTCATGATGGTCTCAAACTGGAAATTCATTGAAACCTCATGTTCATTTTTTTTCTAACATTTACATTGCTTTCTCCTATGTATAAAGTAAAGGCGTAAGTGATGAAATATAAAATAATTATACAAAACAACTACACTGCTTTCAAATGTGTAAAATAATTACTCCATGTGATTTCTTTTCATCATCAATGGAATAATTCATCTCACACCAGATAATGAGAAACGGATTCATAGCCTACATGTGCATTCGATAGCCATATTCACTTCTGCATATACCCATATAATTCTTCTATAATTATATACGCATCCGATAACCATATTGATTTCTGCACATGCCCATATAGTTCTTCTGTAATTACATGCGTTTCCGATACCCATATTGATTACTGTACATTCCCATATAATTCTTCTGAGATTATATGTTGTTTTTGTCACTTATGCATTGTCATAGACAAGTCCGTTGACGAAGTCGGCGATTTAAGCCGATTTTGTGCAGTAACTTCTGAGGATATTGTGTGTCCACCAAGAGAACACTTCCAGACAAATGTCTATGTTTACTGCGGGCTTATAGAAACAGGTTTCCGTAGGGAAGATCCATTTCGAATAGGAGGAATCGGACGGAAGTCTGGAGGCAATTTCTTTTCTTGGCGTCAATTTGAAGCGACATTGGGTGTGCAGAATTTCAACCCCAAATGATAAAATGAATGCAAGAATTTATGATCTTTTATTGCTACCAAAATAGAATTAAAATAAGTTTACATTCAAAATTCAAAAAGAAAGATAAAATGAATCCGGCCCGAAGACTGTTTCAAGGGTCACCCTCAGGCAAGGATTCAAACCAGGGATTTTTTCTGTGAAGGGTCTGACTCTCGTCAAACCAACTGACCCCTCGTGATCCGAAAATCCCAGGTTTTGGAGACAAAAATTAGTATCACAAGAATAAAATCATTTTCAAAAAACAATCCAGATAACTTTAGTTCACCCTTTAGTTTCTAAACTTGAATTTATTTAATTTAAAATTTCTTTATAACAAATTTTTTAAACGAAACAATAAGATTGCACTAAATAGAGAATAAGTAAAATTTCATTTTTTTAAAGTTATCTGTTTCTGGAAATAAAATTATTCAAAAAGATTAACAGGTCGGTGTTTTTATGCTAAATTTTGATTTATTTAATTTTCTAAACAAAAAGCCAAAACATTATTGGCTAAAATTATTAATCAACGAAGAAATAAAAGGATTGCTTGCACAGTATACTTTATCAAACTATTTCACAATTATTTTCCTGTGAAAATCGCGTGTGGTCTTCATTTAAACTATTTATCTAATACTTCAAAGAAAGAGAATTGCCCTGTTGTGTGCATTTTGGGACAACTTCCTCCCTTTTTTAAGTTTGTCACACCCAATTCTTGAGAAATAAAGTTAATTTGGTGGGCATAAATATTTTTATATCCATTAAAGTCATTTGGCCAGAAGAATAAAAAGCGGCGTTTACTCCCATGTAATTTGCTAAAACGTTAATCAATGTTTCACCATTTAAAAAACTATTTTTATGAGTCTAGAAACTTAATTTAATATATTTTCAAAGAACAGCATTAGATTCTTTCATTGTAAAGGATTTTAGTTCGATATGTTAAGGAATATAAGGAATTCCGAACTGGAAAGATATATTTAACGAAACTCGAACGAAGTTCTGCTTCTAATCTAATTTAGTTTTCTAATTAATGTTTTGCAAGGAATACTGATAATATTGATAAAGAAAGGTTAATCTAAAAACCAACAGACCAGGAACAATAATGATTTATTGCAACTCAAAAATATTACACCAAATCTGTAATATTGTTGTACTGCAATGTTTGTCTCATTACTGGAAAGATTGATTTACAGATATTTTAAAAAGTGTATTGAATGGATGCTAGGTCAATTGCCCCCAACGTTGGCGATCATTTGGCCACTTAGTGACAAAAATGAAAGTTTTGAAAAATGCAGGAATTATGGTCCTATCTCTATTAGAAATATAGCTGTTCTTGATTTGTAATATTGTAAAAGAGCTCAGTATTATTTTCGAATCTTATCGCTAGTATTGTTTTCGAATTTGTGATTTACTGTCTACTTGTATTGTTTTTACAATTCCAGCCCTTTGTCTAAACTTTGCTGTATGTGCTGTACTTTTACTGTATGTGCATTGCTTTTACTTGTGAAATAAAGAGTCGTTTTCCATTATCTAACACGTTAGATAATGGCAGCTTCTTTCACCGTACACCTATCGGACGATTTTCGCAAAGCCATATACCACAATTGTTATATTTATACCAGCAAAATAGTTTCCAAAATGATAATTATGCTCTCGTAAAATTCATGGAGTAACTCTAATATTTTTAATCAACCTCTTTGAAGTCAACATCCTACTGGAAACATTATTTCAAAGGTCTCAGCGATTTAAAAAACACTGCCATCTGATTCTAGCATACAGACATTTTTTTATTTTCTAATTAATAACCTCTGTCGATCAACTAGTTTGACGAAAATACTGGTTAGGATTGATTTCATATAAATTGCTTTTTATAACTCTGTGGCGGATGTGACCTGAGACCTTTATTTCGCAGCCCAGTAACATGACCACGATACAAAAGCAATTGCTCACTCAGCAAAGCGGTTAACTGGTTTACAAGCTTTCACTACAACTCCATGTTCATGATTCATTGTCTGACATTACAGCCGTGCTATTTTTATTGTCTTACTTAAATTTTTTCATTTTTAATTTTGCATATGAATTTTTATAATGAAGACATTCCTATAACATCACAGCACTATTGAAAACGTAAATATCCGATTCATCTACCTCCTAAATTTCTTAGAATTACGACTACGTTCTCGTATACGCAGTAAAAAAGAAAATATTATAATCGTCTATTAGTGTGGGTGATTTCCCTAAAACTTTCTAGCATATTCTGTATGGTGTTATGTTAGAGAACGCCTTGCGTGGCACTGGCGTACAATATTTACGAAATATTAATCTTTGGCGAGAATGCAGAATTTTTATTGAATCGATCCTCTCAACTTTGGCGAGTTATTTGGCGTTTAATCCTGGCATGTGGATAATAAATATCCGAAAATCGAATTAGGGATTTAGAAGCGTTTTTCCCAGCCGATTGAAACAAAAATTTGACAAGAAAACTACATTTTTAGTTACAAAATCCATACCAAATTTAATATATTTAACTCATTGTGTTTTTCAGTATCGTGTTTATATGTTTCTGGAAGTACAGACCGGCAGACGGTCAACGTCCAATTGGATTTAGCACAAAATTTGGTAATTGTCTGCGATATAGATTTTAAATCTGTGTACCGAATTTAATCTATCTAGCTCTCTTCGTTTGATAGTTATCGTATCAATTTATATTCGAACAACCGGACAAACAGACTTTCTCTGAATGGATTTTATTCAAAACTTGATAGAAATTTGAAGTGTAGTGTAAAGACAGTATACCAAATTTTACCTATCTAGATCAAAGCATTTTTGAGTTATGGTTGTTACAGACAGACAGATAGACGTGTAGTGTGCGTGTTCGAATGTGTTTGGAGTCTGAAACGTGGAGTTTCGTCAAAATCTCGAGTTCGAATTTCTTTACGATTACTATACTTTCCCGCATGCTATGTATACGAGAAAATAAAAAATATGAATTTAGATGAATCTTCACGTTTTGGACCTCCTTGAGTTCGAAAAACACATTTTTGGAAAATGTCTGTCTGTGGCAAAATAACTGAAAAACTCTTTGGTCTGGATGGATAAAATTTGGTTTACTATCTTTTCACCAAACTTGTTGACTTCCGTCCATTTTGAGCAAAATCCATTCAAAGGAAATCTGTCTGTCCGGCTGTTCGAATACAGTCTATTATCATAACTATCAAGAGAAGAGACACATATCGATGCACTTAAGTATATTAATTTTGGTACGGAATTTTGAGAATGCCCAATTTTGTTTTCGGTCGTGGAAAACTCATCTAAAACACAAATTCGATTTTCGGAATACTATTTACTGCATACTAGGGATTAATCGCCAAAAAACTCATCCAGAAGGATAACATGATAGATTCAGTAAATGCTAAATTCACGTCAAAGGTTAATTTTTCTTAATATTGTAAGCTAATGTCATGCAATGTATTCTCTGAAATAACATCTCTGTATGCGAGGAAATTTTCGGGAGATCACCCCCCACTAGCTTGTCTTGTAAACTACATAGAAACCTTCTTTAACTTTCAGCAATGGAAGGAAATTAATAATTTCATGAAACAGTGGAAACGGCGTGAATTTCATAGCGACAGTGTAATAATCTATTGTTGAAAATTGGGCAATAAAATTCTTAAACAAATTGTTACATTTCAGCTAAAATTCGCATGACTATTTAATTGTTATTATTATCATGAGAACTACTGATGTTAAATATATACCTTGTTTTACCACACCCATCAATCGAGTTTTTGATAACCACGGCTTCCATTGTAATTTTTGGCTTAGTTTATGTAAATAAAAGAATATAATTTAACAAAAACCGCATTTAATATTAAATGGTTTAATAGAAATTAAAGACAGAATAAATGACCATCCGCCGGGTGGTCATTTATTCTGTCACTTTCCTGTTAAAAACCATTCCTTTAAGGACTGGTCAACTTGGTTTTTAATAATTAGCATTTATTAGTTATTAAAAACCAAGAAAAACAATTTGTATTTATAGGATATACAGTTAGAACTTGCAGTTTTGAACTGAATCATAATCGGAATAAAATAGATCCTATTATAACGGCTGCCAGACACTTCGGATCAATCAATATAATTTCATATGAAAAATGTAATTCAAATATTTCCAGGAAATGTTTGAAAGCGATGTATGCATAAATGTAAATATTAATGCCCATCATTGCATTGGTGATCCAGAAAATATTATAAACTTTGAAATTGCTAAAGCCGTCATTTTGGTTAAATAGATATAGGTCATACTGATTATGGAAATTAAAATGGCTGAGTGTAAATTGAATGGTAATATGTAGTTCTTCTTATATTTCATTAAAGGTCGTCATAAAATTCTAGAACTGTACATAAATTATATCAAAATTTCTAAGCAGGAAATTTGAAAACCTGCAATATGACGGTCTTGGTAGCTCAAGTGTTAAAAAAAATTTTAAACTTTGTGACAGTATAAAATATATTTTTGCACACTAATATTTTCGGAAGTTATGGAAAAACGCTAAAATTCAGCTTATATTTTCAATTAATTAAGTTACTAATTAAAATTTCAAAAAAAAAGGATTTAAGAAAAAAAAAAAGATTTTGCAGAGTGGGATAAATGGTAGTCCAAAAGAACAAAGTCAAAATTATACGAAATGTGAAATAAGATATATCAGTCAAACTCCAATAATATCCGTCGGGTGATGATTTATTCTGTCTCTTTCCAATTGAAAAGTCACTCCTTTCGGAATGGTCAGCTCTGGGCCCTTTTGAAAAAACTGATATCAAACAAACATAATTAAACTTATGATGAGAATGAATAATTGTAGTTAATGAAGAAAGCACAACTTTTCAAAGGCTGTTTTTTCAAATCTTTCAAAGGAAAAGAAGGAATCAAGAAATCATTCTTGAATCAGTC
>JAPMOR010010098.1:166479-178636 GCA_026543865.1 Argiope aurantia | reverse complement strand
ATATAAACTTCTTTATTTGAAGTCACAATGAAATTAGTATTTCTAATGCATAGCCTATCTCATAGATTTTCCATAAGTAAAAGGTTTGAATAATTAGACCTAAAGCGTTTGTGCCATTTACTCAGACGATTTCCCGTAAATTCTTCCACGGGAGTAAAAGTTGCTACTGAATCAAATCTTGAAGTCAGAATGAAAGTAAACGAGCATTTTTCAACAATTTAAGAAAGCAATTTTCGACGACTTCCGAAATGTAACAATAAAAGAAATTTCATTGTCATGATGATATCTGCAATCAAAGGATTTCTCAATTTCAGGTAAAGATTCTAAAAATAGTATGATTTTCGGAGATCGGATCATCAAGAGGAAAAAGTAATTTGTTTATTTACAATTTTTTAACCAGCGGAAGAGATATTCCCAACACTTTCTCATATACTAGTAAAGGTGTTATCGCAGAAAACATTTTGCATAGCATTGTTTGACAATAGTTACGAAATATTACTTGGTCGGTAGAATGTTGTATTTATGAATGGAGGATAATGAATTTGAAGAACTAAGATTCAAAAGTCCACTATGTATTGAGGAATATTCATCAAATTTGCTGCTGAGGGTCAGACATTCGCAGATTAGTAAGGCAAAGTACAGAGAGTAAGGTGCCTTCTCGAATGCCATTTCCTCATCTGGTAACGATGTAAACATAAGCAATCTCTCCTACAATAGAATCTAATTCGTGATAATTCTATAGATGCGAATAAAATGAATGCAATATCAAAATGTAAGAATGAAGTAAAATATAGTGAGATACAAGCTACAATTTAGCTTAATTTAATTTAGTTAAGTTTTATTAAGATCTGGTTTTCTTAAGACAACTCTAGGACTATTTTGCAACGGCCGTCTTAGTTATGAACTGTTTTCAGATGACTAGGACAACAACTGAGATGACACCAATTCTCCAAATTTCTGCAACACATCAGCGTAAGGACATCTCGAAGATACAGAAGAGTCATTAGGAGAGGATATTGCAACCAAAATGGAGAGCGAAACATGAGTCAGCAATTCCTTTTCAAGCCTCCACAACACAAGCGCTTGATTAATTTAATTTCAATGATATAATGTGCACTAAGCCAAAGTAAGAGCAAATTTTTAAACGAGTCATATCTCGAATAGCCATCCTCAAATATCATGCACAAAACTCTGCTTCTAAATCACTGCATCTTTAAGAATGTAGAAAAAGGATTTTAAGAGATCATGACAGATAATATTCTAAAAAGGTGTAGCATTCAGGTCTGTACGTTTTAGACTATTGCACATAGGTCAGCAATTCCTTTTCAAGCCTCCACAACACAAGCGCTTGATTAATTTAATTTCAATGAATATAATGTGCACCAAGCCAAAGTAAGAGCAAATTTTTAAACGAATCATATCTCGAATAGCCATCCTCAAATATCATGCACAAAACTCTGCTTCTAAATCACTGCATCTTTAAGAATGTAGAAAAAGGATTTTAAGAGATCATGATAGATAATATTCTAAAAAGATGTAGCATTCAGGTCTGTACGTTTTAGACTATTGCACATAGGTTTGACTGTTTTTAAGCTTTTGACTGTTGCACATAGAGGCACATAAATAAATTCAACAAGATCTTAGATATTTTTATTTAAATGGTTATCAGAATAATATTAATTTTTTTCTCCTTTGAGACCCTAGTAACATTCTCAACTTAGATTGCATTCCTTCAAAGGCACTACAATTGTTGGTAAAAGTTTATACCTAAAATTAAGTTTACTATATTCAGAGTCAGTTCAAATAGAAAAAGTGGGCAAACGTCTAGGGGCTAGCAACTTTTTTTGGGGGTTCTCCAAACCTTAAAGGAGTTTTTTGCAATACTTTCAGAATACTGAATTTGTGCTTTCATTTTGCATTATCAAAGCCGTGTGTTTGAATTTATTCAAACTATGTATAATCATACACCAAATAAAATTAAGAACGTTATTCTAATTTTTTTACTATACTTTTCTCCTCTTGCTTACAGCGTAATGTCTTTTGGGGAAGAGACTGGGGCTACAAACCTTGAATTATATCATTTGGAATGTTTTAAAAAATCTTGTGATTTTTTTATCATTTTGTCAAATATTACTTTTAAATTTAATCTTTTAAAATGTGAGATGATAAAACTGATTTTAATTACGGTAACTTGTAATCAAATGCTTTAAATTATTTAATTTACTTTAAATTATTTAAATTATTTGATAATATAAAGATTAAATTGAAATCAATATAAAATATTTGATTTTGAAAGTTTCCTCCAAGAAAAAATTAACGTATAAGTTAAATTGTAAAGTATTCTGGTCCAAAAAGTAAGGGAGCCCAGGAAATTGCACTATCTAAGGAGTTTAATCCAGCACTTATCATTGCTTGTAACGACACAAATAATAGTCAGTATAGATCATGCTCATTTTTTTAAAAATATTACATAAAACGAATTGGAAATTTTGGCACTCTCATCTTTAGAAGTAGACTTAGTTTACAAAAATAAGAGTGCGTTAAAATCATCTCTCTGCCGCTATTAGAAATGTAACCAAACTATAGATCAATTTTCAATGAACCGCAAAATTCGAAAAGGTGCCTCGCATTTCATTGCTACGAACTTTCTCTCTATTGAGCGCTCGCCGGAAATTTAGCCTCGAAAAAAAAAAAAAAGAAAGAAAGAAAAAGATCCACTTCAACTGGGTTAACGCCCGAATCCGGTCACAAAATCCCCTCCCCTTACGAAAATTAGACCCTAAATAATTATTGACACGACGTTAGCTCTCCTCTCTCCCTTTCTTTTTTTATTCCACCACTTTTTTCATTTATTTATTAACATTTTTTTTCTCCGTTTATTTTTTTCCAGCGAAACTGCTTTTTCTCTACAAGAGTGGAAGGAAATTTTTAGTGAAGCAACTCGTGCATGACAAAACACATGAAGAGAAAATTTCCCACCCCGCCATGGATGGGCGTACCATCCTCCTCTTGTTCTCTTTTTTTGCAACCTCGCTCCATCTTCTCCTTTCTTTTCTATTTCATCGTCTCTTCAAAGAAGATGACTGCGTACAAGTGGATATCATGGAAGAAGGACCTGAGATACGTATATAATTAGAGCCCGGACGCTAGTCTTGCGATAGCTCGCGGAACCTCCCCCTTTGCGAGGCTCCGCTCCCGCCCACAGCTGCTTCGGGCAGGGTTGCTGCAGCCCCGACTGGACGCCAAGGAAGATTCGCCAAGGTGAGTTCATCAAACTTGATGAAAAACAAATAAGCAGACAATCAACGTGAGATTTCGGTCTGTGAGAGAAAAAAGATCGCCAAAAGATGGTGAATGCCAACAATTTTAACGGAGTTAATAAATTTGACTTTTCACTTTCTCGTCACGAAATATACAGATGGGAAGTACTGTAATCGTCAAAAAATTCGAGCTGAAGATTTTGATGATTTAAACCTTTTGAATCCGAAAGTTTTTTTGTTTGTTTTTTTTACTTTCTCCTATACGAAGTATAGAGAAAATTTAATAATCATCTAAAAAAATTCCAGCTCGAGATTCGATGAATCTCCCCGTTTTAGACCTCCCTGAATTTGGAAAACTCATTTTTAGAAAATGTCCATCGGTAGGGGCAAAGTTAACTCAAAAAGGATTTGAAATAGACAGTTGAAATCTGGTATCCGGTCTTTACACCAAATTTTCAGATTTCTGTCAAATTTTGAGAAAAAATCTATTCAGAAGAAATCCGTCTGTTCGAATGTAAGTTAACACGATAATTACAAAACGAATAGAGCCAGATAAATTAAATTCGGTACACAAACTTAACATCTATATAGTTGACAGCTGTCCATTTTTAAGCCGAATCCACCTACGGGTTAATTGTCTGTTGGTCTTTACTTTGAGAAACTTGTAAACGCGATTATTCACAAACTTAACATGACTTAAATATATCAATTATGATATGAGATTTTGTGACTCCAAGTATAATTTTGTGTCAAATTTTTGCTTCAATCGGCTGGAAAAAACATGTCTAAAACACAAATTCGATTTTTGAATACTCTCAATGCATGTCATGAATTAATCAGCAATTAACTCGCCAAGGATGACATGATAGATTCAGAAAAAATGCTAAATTTACATTAATATTTTCTGATTATTGTACACCAATGCCATGTAAGTCGATCTCTGGCATGACAAGCTTATCAGAATGTATGCGAGAAAATTCTGGAGAGACCAATCCCGCTGTTTGGAATTATGTAATCTGACTGTGAACACGATAACTCTAAAACACTTTGAGAAATAGATGAAATTCGAAATATAGTTTCTACTCTAAATTTGTTAACCTCAATTAACTTTTGAATGAAATCCATTCAGGATATAGAAGAGAAGGAGAAATCCATTCATTGTCATAGAACTGTCCAGCTGTCCGAATATGTACAATAACTACAAAAGTAAGAGAGCTTGATGGATAAATTCTGACGCACAGATTTAACATCTAAAATGTAATGAAGAACAAATTTAGAACCAAACCTGTCAAGAGGTTTGTTATCTATCAGTCTTTACTTTCATAAGTATGTAAATGCGATATCTCAAAAGCGGAAAGTTTTGAAAATATCAAATTTAGCATATGATTTTGTGACCACAGTTTCATTTCTGTGTCAAATTTTGGTACTGACTGGTCGGGAAAAAAGGTTTTCAAGCTGCACATTCGGTTTTCTTATACCTGTGTATTAAATGCATCCCAGCGATTAATTGCAGGGATCGCACTCTAATAAACTCCTTCGTAACTATTGTTCACCAATGGCATGCAATTCAAAGTATACAAGTATATTAATTAAAGAGTGTGTGAGATAGTTCGGGAAGGCCTTTTCCGCTGGTTCAATTCAATTGACGTAATTAATAACATGTGACTTTTTTAATACTGTCATATTAAATTAAGTTATAATATCTTTTCTTACACTTAGCTGGACAAACCGTTGAAAGTGGAGTCACTTAATTCGGCACGTAGTTATTTTTGGGTTGTAGGAGCTCACTTAGGGAGAGTTTTTCAGACTTTAAGTAACATTTTTCTTTAAAAAATTAATTAAAATTTTCATTTTTCTCTCAATAATTCAAACTGCATTATTGTATATAAATCATTTTTAAACAATTTTTTAAATTCGGAAGAAAAAAAAAAGATATTCAGTGATGCCATTTTTTTATTTATTTATTTTTATTTATTTATTTATTTATTTTTTTGCCCTGCAGTTTTTTTCTTTCTAATTTAATGAATTTTTACAGTATTCATTGAATAGAATTTGCAGCAATACTTTTCATTATTTTAGTTACTGGATTAATATTAACATGCGTTACAGCTATTTTAAACATATATTTTGTGTGCCCGCTTTTCCTACTATATAATTAAGAGAAAAGTTTTAAAATAAAATAAAAACAGATTACTCAGGCTTGAAACAATATCGTACCATGAAATTTCAGAATATTGATTTAATTTTTGCTTTTTTTGTGTGTGTCTTTATCAATATTCGCAAAAAAAAATCGGAATTGTAAAATTTGTTGTTACTGTTATTGCAATAGCACCACATATACTATAACGTATGAGCAAGACTACTCAGTTAACAATCCAAATATTTTTTAGTTCAAATCAATAATTTATTGCTATTGCACACAACAAGCTTTAATTTAAAAATTTTAAATATTCAGTTGATACAAATTTTAGAATCCTCATTCCGCATCCGTCTGTCATTTCTCGCTCTCAGCGATCGTTCTCTTCTTTCTCTCCAAAAACAGGAAGTAGAACTTTTCTTGGTAATTGATAGATGGCGCTGATCGTGACAGTGCTCAAACAAGAAGTAGAACTTTTCTTGGTAATTGATAGATGGCGCTGATCGTGACAGTGCTCAAACAAGTAGAACTTTTCTTGGTAATTAATAGATGGCGCTGATCGTGACAGTGCTCAAACAAGAAGTAGAACTCTTCTTGGTAATTGATAGACGGCCCTGATTGATAACGCCCAAAACAACTAATTCAAGAAGAAAAAAAAATTAAACTTTTCATTCTTATACAAAAAAAAAAGAGAGAGAGAGAAAACTGATTATTTTGCATATATTTGAAAATTTCCAATGGTTTCCAAAAACTTTTTAGAGTCAATTTTTTAAGGTTTTGATATAGATAAGGAGATGGTTTATAGTGCAGAAATTTGTTTCACTAAACAGGGTTTTAACAAATTATAATATGAAAAGGATTTTTATTGGTGACAGGTATTCGGAATCTTACAATCAGCAGGATTATTCTCATATCTATTTACTCTATGAATATGGATGGCCCACAAACGCCTGTTCAGTGCACCTACGGAGACCGCCCAAGCCGCCTGAAGTTACTGCTAAATCTCCTCTCTATTTCGTAAACATGACCCATGGCACATGCTTGTTCATTAGAAACGCTCACTCAGATGGTTTTGAGGTGAGGGAGATTTTCTAATAACATTTACGGGATGTTCTAGCCTACATTTGCTTAATAACTATCAGCTAAACGAAGATCTATTTTGTATATCAATGTCTTAAGAAACCTAATTGTCGTTACCGGTATGGAAGGGAATGGGGAATTTTTCTTATTTTCGAAAGATAAACTCAGATTTTCCACTATTCTGAGATACCTGAACTAAAATGATCTTAGGAATGAAAGGATTAAAGTACGATTAATATCTTTTGCCTGTTTCTCACATATATTACTTTGATATAACATATGACACTGCTTATTTGAAATTTCAAAATCGATATTTACCTATAACATATACTATAAAAATAAAAACCCTATAAGAATTTCACAAATCAGTATTTATCTTGAACATGTATTATGAAATAAATATTTATAATGCACATTTGAAATACAGACTGAAATTTGATGTAAGTCATAGAGCGATGTTGTACTTATTGCCTCAAAACAGTTCAATATGTTTTTATATTTAAAAATTCAAATCGAATAAGGCATCATCGACTTCATGAATAGAGACCATAATGTTTGCTCACGAAAATTATCGCAATATTGCGGAATTCTAAGGGCTTAAAAGCACGTAAATAGCACAGAGGATCATGGGATTATGTATGGATCATCTTCGATCATCCATATTCATACATCATTCAAAATATCGGTCAACATCGCAAAAATTTTTATATAAAAAATAAGGTATTTATGGCGCATACAGTACAAGGAGACGTAATGCCAGAGAAAAACTGACTCTATTTTCGAAGTGCTTTATTCATTTCAGATGCAGAGATACTGTTAATCGCATCCAAAGCAAATTCCGTTTGTTAAATTAGATGAAACATGGGCAATATGAAAGGTTCCGTTTAATTCCTAGCAGGTTCATCACCAGAGGTGCCACAATTAAAATTATTTAACCATACGAGTTGGCTGCTTCTTTGTATTACACGAACCCAAAAAGAGAAGAGCCTACAACAGCCAAAATTGCATTGACATGAGGCTGTAAAAAGATTGCGACTTGCAACATCATGCAGGGGAATCACCTTTAGGAATAAGAACATTTCCACATCATCCGAATGCCCTAAGATGCATTTTATACCAAACTCTTTTCCCTTTACCGCCAGCGCATCTCGGGGATGGACTTTCTACATGAAGAGAATATTTTCACTGAATCTACCAACTCAAATGATGAATTGTGTATTGCACTAGAAACATTTAGAACTAGTGTGCAGATTTTTATATCCCACATCTATTGCCGGTTCCTCTGATCCAATGTCATTGAGGAAATTTGAAAGCCTTTGGAATTTGTTGTCAGGAGAGATTTTTCACATCTGATAACAAGCTGATGGTTAATTTCGTAATGAAATTGACTGTCAGATTAATGGACGAGTGAATAAAAAAATCCCTTCAGATATTGTTCTGTATCATAATAGTGTATTAGTGTAAACCAAAAATAATCTAACATTTCGAAATTTCTTATCTTGCTTAAAATTCCATATTAGTGATTTTTTTTAAGATTTGATAAAGTTTTTGTTCTTATATTTAAATGAAACTACTTTAATATGCAATCGATTCATCTTAAAATGCCAAACTTTCTTATAATGATATTAACAAAAAGATAAATATAAAATTGACGGCGACTTTTAAAGACTAGATAATGATAAGATAATATTTCATTTAATGAAGTAAACACACTCTGGAAAGTTTTAAGTTTCTGTCCATAATCACAAATTAAGTTTTAAAATTAATAAACTTAAACTTCCCAAAGTTTTGCAATTTTCCATTTTTTTAAATCAATTAAAATCTTTCATCCAAGCATGCAAAATGTTAGAGGCAATTTTGTCTACAAAAAAACTAGAATAATATTTTGAAAAAAATTATATTGCCATCATAATATTGATAAGATTATTAGTTTCTATCATTTTGTTCTTTCAAAAGATTTCTTAGGCTGCACTGGTCTCATGGTGGAATCGCAACTATGGAACTGAAAAGTTTCAAGAAAAACTGACACGTGTTTGAATTTGATGCACATTAAACCCATCGATGATGAGATCTTAGTATGGTGCGGAAGTTTGGAGAAAGTATAACTAAAAGAATTGTAATCAAATGTCATTCATCCCCATCATCTGACAACAACTCAAAATTGCGACATCTCTTTCCTAGCACAACTTCAAAACTAGATATTAACTAAATTAAGTGAATTTATTTCATCCTCATAGATTGAGCATCACTGAACTAGGTAATTGTTGCATTTTATTTGATGATTAGTTAGAGCAATACACCTAAAAATAAATTCATTTGTAAAAACATCACTTAAAGAGAAATTTTATGTCTAAAAATCTTGTCTAGTCTTTAAATCGCAAAGTTAATGCAGACATTAATACTGTCATTGAAAAGAATGGGCTGTCTTTTACAGCTTTGGTATTTGAAATGTGGTAAATAGTGAATAAAAAATCTTCATTTGCCGCAAATTTGCCAAAGTAAAATGGATAAAACTTATCTTTTATTAATCCATAGTATTTGTTTAACATTGTACATGAAAAGAACTATAGCTCTCATATTTGCCTTTTTCTAGTTTATGGTTTGTCTTTGAATCTTTTCTTTCAGATTAAGTATCAATAATAAGTAATAAATCTACTCTGGTTTTAAATTTAATGTAAAATTTTCCAATTAATTTATTGCACTATCTCTATAGCCACAATTCCATTTAACACATCTTGTAACTGAACTGAAGCAAATTTTAAATTGCATCATTTTTTGTTGTTGGTCACTGCGGTGTTACACGCGTGTTTCATTATGAAATATTTCACTTGTTCTGCAGAACTTATGTTTAACATGCAAATTAATGTTTCATAATTTTGAGGATGTTTTCTGTTAGACGAGAAATGGGGAAAATTATAAAATATATGTGTAATGGATATTCTTTTGAAGAAACTGGTTTGTGTTTTTTTCAATATTTTTTATTGTTTGTTAGTTTAACACTTCGAATCGTTTATTTGTGTTAAAATCTTGTAGTAAAGAATACGTTTTCTCTTATTATATGTAATATGCATTTAGACATTTAGTGATATGCACTTGCAATTCTGTTTTTTTTTTTTTTTTTTTTTTTTTTGTAGCTTGTTAAATGAAATCTGACGAAACTTTGGATTTATATTTCATAAACGAATTTACTATATATATATATATATTTGGTGAAAACATTTAGATTGTTATAAGTTCCGAATTTAGAAATGAGTTTTACGAGAATTTCATGCTATATCAAAATGAAAAGGGCTTTCTATGCAACAATTACAGATGTGGATGTTAAATATTTGTATGCTTGCTTGTGAAAAGAGGAAAATTAGTGATTTAAATTTAATTGATGGATTTTTTATTGCAGTTAGTTAGGTGCAAAATGCAGAAGTTTGATTTTATGGGATTACAAATAAATTGAACATTTTATAAAGTTATAAATATGCTGAAGTATCTTATTGATCAGAATATATCTAGAACTAAAAAAGTAACTTTTTTATAACAAACTACTCATATTTATCAAATTTGTAAAACTTTTTTATTAAAAGAGAACATATGGGATATTTATACTGTTACAGATTTTATTGGATGTCAAAGTTCAACTTTCCATTATTTATTATGAAGGAAATTATTATGTTACATCAAAATAAACCATACATATCTAGTAATTATAGTGTGTCTTGGTGTATGTATAATATGATGAATTTCTTGAAAAAAAAATATACATTCAGTTTGGTAAAAATCAAATTATTATTCATTTTAAATTTGCCTTCACTTAACAAAATTAGGTATTTATTAATTATATGCTAGCATTTATTCCCTGCTCAAAAATCATTACTAAAGACAACTCATTAATAACTTTTTTTATAACTAAAGTTGCCTATGATCACTAGTGGCAGAGATTTTGCATATATATATATTTAAAATTGTAGTAAAATTTGAAATCAATTTGCTTTGTCCAAGTATATTATTTGAAAATATATCAACATTCAGAAATAATGTATATTATCAAATATTTTTTTATATTGAGTTATTGAAGATTTTTATTGAATCCTATCAAATTACTTAACTAAATACTAAATAACTTTAAATTAACAAATTGAAACTCTGAAATGAAGGATAAAAATTCAGAAGAATGACTTAAAACTTTACCATCATCATGTTTTAAAAATTGTGACAACTATAACATAGTCCCTGCAATTTACCAGAAATTTTTTGTGCATCATCTTAAAATCTGTTGAAATTTTATTTACATTGCCACAAAAGGTTCAAAATGTTATTTTTATACATCCGATATTTATTCATGGTAATAGAAGTAAGTGTCCCAATATCTCGAAAACCACTGTACATAAATTGTTCAAATTTTGGGAAAAGATAATGATAGCAACCAAATTTAAAATTTATGTCTCTTTTCTGTAATTGGAATGAAGCATATTCATTTACCCCTTTCTTGTTGTTATTGTTGCTGTTGTTTCATTTTACTTTTGGAGCTTTTTTTTCTCCTGGTTTTGCCTTTTATCTTTAACAATTCTAACTTTACAAATAATTCCTCAGAAGTCATTGCCATTATTCATGCTTTATATCATTGTACTCTTATTTTGAAAAACATTCAAATTCATTGTTGAAATAATCAAATAAAATATAAAGTTATAAAAAAGACACATTGATATTGACATTTCCTACTTTAAATAGCCAAACATTGCTCTCAATGAATTGGCAACAAACAAAATGATAAGGTAACCATCTTTGCATCGTGTAAAATAGAGCTTTGTAAAGTCTGATCACTAAGTAAACTGAAGGCTGTAAATATTAACAATTACCTAAAGGAACTATTAATTTGAAATGTGCCTTCTATATAAATGAAACTTAAAAAATTAATGTAATATGTCTGATTAAATTTCTGTTGATATATAGTAGTATTTGAATTTTTATGTGCTAAATCTTTTAAGCATTTTAAATACACATTAGAGAATTAATATTATTGGAACTTCAAAAGCATATGTGCTGAATATTCTTGATATGTTTTACTATGGAATACTTTATAGTTTTTGAAATTACTTGTATGATGAAAAAATAATTGTTTCATTTGCTATTATCATTTCAGTTTCTCTTGCAACTGATGCACTGAAAAGTGGTAAAGTAATTGCCTTACCAACTGACACTATTTATGGTGTAGCTGCTTTGGCTCAGAATACTGAAGCAGTTAATGCAATGTGCAAAATTAAAAAAAGAGATAATGGGAAGAAATTTGTTGCAATTTGTGTTGGCAGTATTGATGATATTCCAAAGTAAGTATATCAAACATCATAATACTATATTGTATTAATTTTTTCAATCAATGTCTTTGCATTGTGTTATATAACATTATAGCATGATTAGCATTAACCAAACAATCTTGTATGTTACAAAAATTAGTGCAATAACTTACTTTAGATTTCAGTTGTTTTGCAGCCTTTTTCAATGTATGAAATTTAGATTATTAAATTTTTAAATATTGAAATAAAATTAATAATATTTTATTCATTTTTTAATGTTTTTTGTATGATCTTGGTTATTCCATATGTAAATAATTGATAATTGTGAAAACCACTTTCCTTTAATGTTTTTATCTTTTTTTTTTTTGTTTCTATATTTGTAATCTGGTTTAATT
>JAPMOR010010098.1:152835-166379 GCA_026543865.1 Argiope aurantia | reverse complement strand
TATATATTACAGTAAAGAAGTTGAGAAATATTGCACAGTAATTCATAATTTTTTCATGTTTTTATTTCAAATTAAAATGTATCTGTAATTTTATATACTGTTCAGCAATGGATTGTAAAACCCTCCACGCTTTTATGTATACGTTAGGATGGGTTTAATTTATCAAAATAGGGGTGAAAGGAAAGATGAAAGGAGGAAATGTTTACATGTACTAATATCTAATAGGGGAAATCCCAAGTCGAAGGGAATACCAGAAATGCACTCATCATTCCGCGTCTCGCCCCTTAATGAGATGGAGTCATCGAAATGTGGTCGTTTCAGGATCCGTTGATGAACAGTAGTTTTTAATGTTAAATCTTCATGAAGAAGAAAATCCATTTAAAACAAGAACTATAATGATTATGGAGTTATAAATAATAAAAGCTATTTTCCTATTGATAATAAAGGAGAATGTATGCATGCATGTCTGTTGTCACTTTACAGACCTGACCATTATATTTAGTTACTGAATTTGAACTTCTTGCAGATTGTTTTGTTATGTTTTTATTAAGAAAGACCTTGGTAAACATTTAAAGTTTTGCCACAATAACTTTTGAAAATATTATGACACAAAGAAAGTTTTTAAATTTTAAAAAATTATCCCTTTATTCATATCAATTTAGTTGTCCTATAATCATTTCACTAATTTTAATAAATTTTTAATTATGACAAGTTTAGGTTGCTATGATACTTTTGATGCTATATTTCATCTTAGATTTCTTCACTCATTTTTTTCTTTTATTTTTCATAAAGTATGAATGTTTGTCTAATTTTTTTTTCTTCTCATTTTCACTAGATTTACTATCAAAAATACAGTTTCATAGTTTTTTAATAATTATTGTTGCTTTAGTTTAAGGAATGATGATGATTTTTATAGCTTTTTCTGTTATTAAATACTGCTGCTTCCTCCTGCAATATAATCGGATGTTTAAAAATATATTGCCATCCCTTTAGCTTCAAGGTTTTTTTTTCATTGGAATATTTTAAATTTTCTTATTGAATTAATGAATAAAACTCCCTGAAATATTACATAAATTTTAAACTTGTTGTTAATTGCTTACACAACAGTTCAATAATAAACGAAACAAATATCTTTATATAATGTATGAATGTGTTCATTTCAGCAAGAAGGTTATTTGATTAGTTTAAGTTTATTCTTTTCCATTTTTAAAACAAAGTTCAAATGGGACAGAAAATTAGATAAATTCATAACACCATGAATCGAAGGATGCAAGACTGTTAAAATAGTATGACTTAAATGCTATCAAAATTTGAAGTTTAAAAATACTTGACTGAGATATACACTTAGACCAAGTTTTATATAAAAAATATCATTGAAATTTTTTTTCAACAATCAATCATGGTGTAAGATCTAATCACCAAAGCCGGCTAGTATATCAGTAAATGCTGTAACTTGTATTCTAAACAGAATTGTATAATTTTAATACTCATACATAATATCTTTAAAATGTTTTTATTTTATAGTGATATGTAACAAGCAAGAAAACAGAACATCTGGAATGCTGACATTTAAAGTTGAAATTAATTGAAAATTTAGTTATTGGCTTCAATTATAACCCAAAAGCATCGTTTTAATAACATTTTTAGATGCACAAATTTTAAAATTCTTTAAAATGATATTTAAAGAACTTTAGTGAATTTGGGTTTCCATTAAAATATTACTCATATAAATTGGTAGAAAAATTCTTGGCTATGTTAATTACGTATTAAAACTTTGTACTAACAATTATTACTAAATATGTTGGTTTTAGCTTTGAGGCTGAGGGATTGTTGATTCAAAACATGATTCCATTGAGTATGCAGCCTGGTTTTATTAACTTGATTTAGAAGTTGAAAGAATAGACACTTTTTTTCTCTTTAAATTGTCATCTAATCATATTTGAAAATTACACAATCCACTCTAGCATAACTATTTGATGTTCGATTAATGGGATGTTGATATACTGTTGCTTCATTGCTACCAGATACTTGCAAAACACTTGTACCAGATACTTGTTGCTACTTTTGCAAAATTCTGCTAAATTTATCTTAAGTATATTTAAATGTAATATCATAATTATTTTTGGAGAGTATAAAAATATAAGTTTTTAAAAATATAATTATTGAACTTCAGATTATTAATTTTATAATACTGTAATTTTATTTGAGGCAGTCATTGAATTGTCTTTTATTAAATTATTATAATTCTTTTAGATGGGGAAAAGTAGTATTCCCAAAATCTATATTGACTGATTTGTTACCTGGACCAGTAACGCTGATCATGGAGAGAAAACCAGCTCTTAATCCAGATTTTAATCCTCATACTTCTACTATTGGAATAAGGATTCCCAATTCTAAAATTATTCAGAGTGTAGCTGCTGCATGTGATGAACCACTGGCTTTAACTAGTGCAAATATTAGTTCAACAAGAAGTACACTTTCAATAGAGGTAATAACAGAAAATATTCTTCTTCTGAATGTTTAAATAAATAATTTTCTGTATTAATTGTATCTATTCAATTTAAAATTAATCATTTTAATCATTTATTTTTCTTATTTCTAAATTTTATTCATTTATAAAATTAGTTAAAACTAGTCCGTAAACGTAAGATTTTTTGTATATATGTCCTTTATAGATTTTTAAAAAAACAATGCTGAATTAAATTATTCATAATTTGTTGCGAAATGATGTATGTAGTCTGAAGAAATTGTGAAACTTTTGGAATCTTGAATCAGATCTGTAAAAAGAAAATTAGGGTCCATCAAAGTTAAAAATATAACACAATCAACTATTCTGATTCACCCTGGGGCACCCAGATAAATCTGAGTGACCAGAAATGGTATCAATATAGAATTATGGTCAAATTCTAATAGTTAACACTGGTCATGGTACAACTCCTCCTGAAAAGGCACTTCCCATCATTGGTAGAGATAAATAAACCCCATATCATTTTTGTACCTACCAAGGCAGCAAGAACCAACCACCATGTTGGAAGTTTCTAATCCTTATATCTGAAGTGCACTCCAGAAGGAGCATAATAATATAGTATCAATAGTTGCAGTACTTTTACTTAAATGTAACTAGTGCTACTTGATAGTAAGTTTTAGTAATTGACAAAAAAAGTAATGTTACAGTTTAGGTAAATTTTAAACCATTTAAGTTTACATTTCGTACTTAAGGTATTTAAAATTTTCTATTGTTAACAGAAACTTATAATTGTTTGGTGAAAGAGTAAAGCAAATAGAAAAAGTTTTTACATATAAGAAAGTTAATAACACTTAGAACTTATATGGTCATCAAAATTATCAACCTAAATTTTTATCTGATATTTCAAAAACATTATTTCATTTTTTGTGTGATAAAACAAGTAACTCAACATCAACTTCTTCACTTTTTATTTCATATGAAAGCTCTTGGATATGCCCCTTAATATGTATTAAGTATTTTCTCCCTTCTCTGCTTGTATTTCTAAAGATATTAAAACTGGAACTTCTAACTAAACAGCCAGTTCTATTGCTACTTTGCCAGCATAACTAATTGGAAAGTTCTTTCATTATTATGCATCCATTATTTAAAATATTTTCTTTTATTTTGATAAGATATTATTTATCAGAATTGGTCTACACAATTCTAATAATAGAAATATGATTGCTAAAGATTGCAGATATTAATATCATGTAAATCAACATCAAAAAATTATATTTTATCACAGAAAATGTGCTGAGCAAAAGTTTTTTTATGAAGAATCTACTAATATAAAATATTGAAGATTTTTATTGTGATGCTTAGTGCTTTTAAATTTACTTTAAAAATCTTCTCTTGTTATTTGCTTTCTCTTATTATCTTATTATTTAATCATTTGTTTTGACTCTTATTAAAAATAAGTTTCAAATTTTTTCTTTTGTTTAGGAATTTAAAGATTTGTGGCCAGATCTTGATTTAATAATTGATGGTGGTGTACTTGGTCAGTGTGATCCTAATAGACTTGGATCAACAGTTATAGATTTATCCATACAAGGCTTTTACACAATTGTAAGAAATGGATGGTAAGAACTTTTTCATTTAAAAACCCATGATTGTTCTATCCTTTAGGTATTTAGTGAAAAAACAATAAATATTCAATTTTATACAAGTATTATTATGGGATTTCCCATTTCTGGACCCCACCCACATACAAAAAATTTTTTTGTATCTGTAGCTTAAAATTTAAGATTATTTTATGATAAGTGTTTGGTAGATATGTCAGGATAATTACTAATTTATATAATTTGTTAAACATAAGGAATTAATTATATTTAGATATTAAATGAAAGAAAATTCATGTTCTTTTCACACAATTTTGCTCTTATAATTATGCTTAATTCTTTTTGGCCTATGTGAGGGTGGATTTTAGATGTATTGCCCTTTATAGGGGATTGTTTCATAACTTTAAAGATAAAAAAAAATCGATTTGTGTATCAAATTTTAAAAAAAAATTGTAAAAAAGATTTAAAATAATTTGTAAAAAAAAAAACAAAGTAATTAATACACATTTTATGTAAAGAAATTCAAAGAAATAAGTACACTCTCGTAAGATATGTCAGTCACATCATAAATCATGTCAGCATTTATACTAATTTTATTTCTGTAAGATTCTTATGATATTTATTCATGTTTGAGATAACTTATCTGATTGTTGAAGGATGCACTCATGTCTCATGATATTTACTTAAAAACTAATTTTGCAGAGGTAGCATTTATTATTGGAATTTTGAGTCATTATCATTGTATTGGTGACTAACTTGTGTTTTTTACTTCTTTTACATGTAAAGTAGAAACTAATCTTACAGAAAAAATTATCTGCTCTGACATTTTTTTTTACATTCAACAGCAAGTTTTCTCATTAATCTAAATTTCTTGGATAACTTCTGATATATCATCTTTGCACTTTATAAGTTGTCTGCTAAAAAATTGGTACTTTTGTGTATTAACTATATGCCAGCACTTAAACTTCAAAAAAAAAAGTCATGTTAGTCATAGCTAAAATTTGACTGTCTTCACTAATGGCATGTTATTAATACACAAATACCAAAATATTATTGCATTTTCGATCTTAATATCTTATTTTGTTTTTCAGTTCTCGTGAAAATACTGAAAAGATTCTTTTAAAACATGGATTGAAAGAACTTCGGTGATATATGGTTATAATTAGATATTTGTATGCTTTATGAATTCATTTGTACAAATCATAAAAACTTTTTATATTTATATTTGCTATTGTGTTAGAATAAATTAAAATGTTTAAAGTTTTGTCTGCTTATTTCATTTTTCTCTTAGTGATCAAAGTAAAAAATTCATACAGATTTTATTACCTGTTAATTTTATTGCTAGCTGAATTGCTGATTTTAACTCTTTAAAATGATTTGTACAGAGCGATTCCAACTTGCTTGCTGGGAGTGACAGCATTGAGTACTATATTTCCTTTTTGCATCTTTACTTACAATAAAGATGTGTGTATGTGTGTGGGGAAATGTGCAACTATCAATGATTTTTTGAAATTTTAATTAATTGAAAATTAAACAAAATTTTGGCATTTTTCTACAAGAACATCCAAAGATATTACAATACAAAAATAATTTTCATATCTTCTTAAAACTGAAAAAAAAAATTACCTTTTCAATGCTAATAATGTTTTTACTGTATAAATATATTTCTATTTTTGATCAATTAAAAAAAAATATCTTAAGCATATTTTTCAACAAGAATTGTAAGAATTCTGAATGAATATTAAATGTATCATGAACAATAATACAAAAAAAAAACCATTAAAAATTCTGAAAGATCGAAATTGTTAATAAAAGTTGCTTTTAAAATTGCATATATATTTTCGTTTTTGTTTTACAATCTGAATGACTATCCTGTTCTTAGCACAAATCATTATTGGCGAAGTAGATTTCAGGAAAGTAACCAACACAGAGAAAAATGAAATTATCTTCTTTGGACACAATACATTTACTTAAATCTGGGAAGAATTTGTAAAGGATTTAAATCTATGTTTAAAATACTATTAACGTGAAAAAAATGCCAAATTTTATCTTAATTAGGTTTAATTAGAAATTATGTTAAAGTGTATCCATTTATTTTTATGAAGTTTAGAAGCTTTTTACGAGCTGACAAAAAAATGAGAGAAATGCATAGTTAAAGGAATGGTGCAAGGCTACTAAGTATGAATCATGTGTCTCTCATGATTTGAAATTTAAAAATATCTTACTGTAAAAATCATTAAGACCAAGTTACATGTTATATTTATTTTAAAATTTTAGCAACTAGTAATCCCAGGTAATCAATTAAGACAGCTAATTGACAATAAAGTTGCCATAAATGGGATTTTATAAATCGATACATCACTGAACCTGAAGAATCATGACTAAGGAATTGACTCATATTGCACAAATTGCAGTCTACCAATTTTATATTGGAATCAATTACTAATTTTGCTATTGGAAAATTATTAAATCATGCATAATTACTCTTACTATGCGATGGCAACTTTTCATAATTTTTTTCCCTGGATTGATAGCAAACTACCTACAAACGCTCAACATAAAGATATAAAACAATTCCTTGCAAGAATTTGATCTGGCATATATGGAAATTTAAAATGAATTTTCAGTCATATTGAAGGGTGAGGTATCAAAAAATTTACATATCTACCGTAAGGAGAGCACGAGTTGGAAAATTGATTAAGGCAAACAGCATAGTTGGTAAGGTGCTGCTAAGCAAGGATCTTGCTAATTGTGCTACAGTGACACATTAATATATAAGCTGTATTGAAAGGTTGAGGGGTATTTTCTCTAAATTGGTTGGTTATTGCATTTTAATATTTTATTGAATGAGTATCCTAAAGGCATTCTACTATTATACTACATAAATCTCATCCCGAACTCAATTTTCCAAATCATGCCCTATCCTTGTAACACCACATTTTATAGCTTCAGTTAACATGGGAAGTAAATTTCAATGGAAAGTATTGATTGCTTTATACGAAATGTATTTTCTGTCTTGCTGAATCAACACGCTTCCAGAAATATCATCCATATCCCTCATAAACCATTTTGTTGCAATCTAGAAGAGTCTTAAAACTAAAACCATGATATGTCAATAGAAGGTCATACAGAGAGGAATCTGCGATCCCTCTCTCAATAAGATATGTTTTCGTCATTCTTTCATCCATTCTCTGTTTCACGACAGTAATACTATCGTCATGTACGTTTTCTTTTTTTTTTTTTTTAAATGTGTATTAGCAAATTTTATAATTTTGTCAATAGATTTAATAAAAATTATACATTCTGGGAAAATAATGCTCATTGAACTTTACTGATAAAAAAAATATTATACACAAGAAATTAAGAGTGTCACAGCTATAAATGAATTACAAATAAGGGCGTGTTGAAATTAGCCGCCAAGAGCACAGTCTAAGGAAAGAGATGCAAAAATAATTATTAATAAAGTTTAAGAATTTGATTTGATAAAGTTCAATAAAAGGCTCTTTGTGGTTGATTAAAATTTATGGATAAGTAAAAAAATCCTTCATAATCAGCGATAGAGATCTCCTCAAAAATGTTTTGGCATACTCCTTAATAAAGATGTTACTCCCTCCCTCAATAAAATTGTGAACCTTGGGTAAGGCCACAATTTCTTTGCATGATACTGACAAGCAGTACTTCCGAAATATTAAATGCATGGGATAATCTTGAGGATTTATCCCTGGTAGTTAGCAATAGGTACACTAAAATCGAATTTATGTTGTTGGCAAGTTGCTTCTAATGTATTGAAATCAAAATTTGGCACAGGACTGCAATTATAGTCACAAAATCATATAATTAATTTCATATATTTAAATCATCATATTTTTGAACAGTCGCATTGACATACTTGTGAAAGTACAGATAGAAAAAAGGTCAGCCTTGAGGGGTTTGGTTTCAAATTTGATAGGTATCTACATTTTAGATGTTAAATAACTGTGCACCAAATTTTATACATCTAGCTTTCATCGTTTTGCAACTATCATATTAACTTATATTCGAACAGACATACTTCTTTTCAATAGATAAGCTCAAAATTTGACAAGAATCAAAATTATACCAAATTTTATTAGTTTAGCTCAAAGGGGTTTTATAAGCTATCTTCGTCACAGACAATTATAACAATACATAATGCCACAAATGTGTTTTTGAACTCGGGAAGATCTAAAACATAGTAATTCCTCAAAGCCTCAAGTTCGAATTTTTTTAGCGGTTATAATACGTTTTCTATACTTTGTATAGGAGAAAGTAAGAAGTGTTGGTATGACCCTGGATCAAATGCCCTTTAAAGGCCAAATTGTTGATGGGATATTTATAAAAATAACAAATTAATCTTCTTCCTGCTACTGAATTTGAATCATTCAAGTGAAAGGTCTTTTGTTCATATCCTGTAGGTATAAAATTTAGGATATAAATCAAATCTACATACATGTACTAATTTTATATGTTTCTTAAACGTATAGCTTGTTCCGTGTATATGAAAATCAAACCCATTTTGGGTTATTTTGAATTTATCTCTTCTTTAGCGCTCTAACATCAAAACAGCTTTCTAGTGATTCTCTCTAACATCAGCCATTTTCTTAACTGCACGAGACTCAACTTGGACTTTCCCTTCTTGGGTATTTTTTTTTTTTTTTTACATCCCGCTATTCGATGTAATAAATTGTCAGCGGAGTGCTTTCAGTAATTGATATGCGGATTTTCAACAGAGATTGCTTCTCCTTTTCATTTTGTGTATTGAAATTAATTTTTTTTTAAATTTTTGCTTCTTTTTTAAGCGTGAAAAAGTTTGTTCGTTGATTTTTTAAAAATGATTTTCTTATTGTAAAATACTATTTTTAGTTTTGCAGTTGATTACTTTCTTCGTTAATTTATAAAATAATAAAAATTTAGATTTTTTAAAAAATGATTTCGTTATGTTCTCAAAAATTTCAATACTCAATAAATATTTTTTTTAAAAATATGTTAAGGGAAATTTTGGAATTTATCATCCACCAAAATGAGTTTGAAAGAAAGAACATTCTTTCGACTATGACTCTATTCGAAATTTTAAGTTGATTTTTTTTTTTTTTTACTTTTAAGTATTTATTTTTTAAAAAATGCCTTTTTGATTTTTAGAATGATTTTATGATTTTAAACTATTATTTCAAATTTTTTATCATATCATCAAGAGAATGCTTAATTTTTTAAAATTCCCTTATAATGATTTCAAAAAGTTAAACATGAATGCTTCGTCGTAAACTACTGGAAAGAAAAAAAATGAAAAGATCTGTGAATACTATCTATTTAGTTATTCTAAGCTTTCAAAATGTTGATAAATATATACATATATATATATATATATTCAAATATATCAATTTTTTTTTTGCCGTAATAATGCGGTATGTTATGAAATAGTTTTAAATATGAATTTTTAAAGAGATTTTTTAAAGTTCCACATAATATTGAAACAAGAAAAATTTGTAAAATGAAATTCCGGAAATTATCATTATTTGAAGTATTTTAAAACTTTAATACATAAAAAAAATTCCTGTGAAATTCATAAATTAAAAAATTTCTTGCAATCAAGCATTGCTTAAAACTTGTCTATATGCATCATTATTTAGTTAATGTGATTTGTTTAAAGTATCACATTAACTATATAACGATGTATACAAGAAAGAAGTAGGCACACCTTTTACTGATTGTTTATAGCAGGAAATTTTTTGTGGAACTTTTTTATATTAGAATACAATTTATTTATTTCGTAATTCGAAATAAACAGTCCCTTTTCCTTTCCTTGTTTCGACCTTCCAAATTGTTATCAAGACATCGTTTTTTGAAGAAATAATAAGGAATACCTTACCAACTGCTATTATAGTAAAGGCGCTTTACCCAAAATATTTTACAATCTTTCTTTATTATAAAAGTTTATAGTTACCTAATGGTTATTTCGAAATTATAAATATATGGAGTCATAACGTGCTTCGATTTTAGAGACCCTATTTCACGTTTGACATCGAATCAGATAATATTTCTTACTCAGATATTCTCATTAAATACTCTGTTTTAGTTTCTTAGATAAAAAGGCATATATTTATGGCGTAAATTCAAAACTCAAAGCCATTTTCAAAAGAACACACCACCTCTTTTATTGAATTCTAAGAACTACAATTGTTTGTTAATTTTTACACCGTTGCCACTCGGAACAAAACAAAAGCTGAAACAAAGATAATATTAATAGATGTAGAGAATCAACGCGACATCCTCCCACCTAAGTTAACATTTTACATTAAAACTTTAACTTACACATAGTTGCAAGAAAGATATATAAAATTAAGAAAATTAAATTGTTCACAAGTCCAGTCTTTTAGGTATTTTGACAGTGCGACCTGTTCTAGTCTTTTGAAACTGTGGCTCAAAGCTTACATCATACACATCGTTAGAGCCAGACTCTTTACATGTTTCCAACTTCTTAGTTGAAAAGTTCTCAACAATTAGATCATCATTAGAGACTTCTAGGGGATACAATCTCTGTATCGTCCTTAGTAATTCTCCATTTGCCGTTTTAAGTCTCACGAGTCTTGTTACTCCGTCTCGACCTGGAATAATCTCTATTATTTTCCCCAGTGGCCAATTCAGTCGCTTGGTGTTATCACTTCCTATCAACATAATATCACCGACATTCACTTCCACTGATTTTGTCTTATCCGATTTTTGGATAAGTGCTCCTAGATATTCGGATCTAAATCTTTTCCGCAGATCCTTTTGTAAGTTCTCTCTGTATTTCACTCGTTTATTCAGACTTCTGTGTCCAATATCATCAAGATCAGGAACACCACTTGTTTGAATGTCTTGAAGAAATAGAGATGGACTCAAAGGCATCAAAGTAGCATCATTTTCAGTGACATAGGTCAATGGACGGGAGTTGATCACTGCCTCACAATCGCAGAGAATTGTGATCATTTCTTCGGAAGTTAAAGAAGCTCTTCCTAGTACTCGTCTTAGTAAACTTTTGAGAATACCTACTAACCTCTCCCACCAACCTCCCCACCATGAGGCAGTTGGTGGATTGAACTTCCATTGAATTGGTGATATAGATGTATCATCAGTGATCTGCTTCCAATTTAGATCTCGTAGTGCATTGGAAGCTCCCACAAGGTTAGTTCCGTTGTCACAGTAAATTATTTTACTTCTTCCTCTGCGGGATATAAATCTTCTAAGGGCTAGTAAAAAACTCTCAGTAGACATGGACTCAACCAATTCTAGATGTACTGCCCTGTATACGGCGCAGGTGAATAAGCAAATCCAGGATTTGGTGTTACCTCTTAAGATCACTGGACCAGCAAAATCAATGCCACAAATTTCAAACACAGCCGCTTCTCGGAGTCTGTCGTTTGGAAGGGTTGCTGTGCAAACTTGCATGCTTTTTGCAGAAAATCTTCTACATACGGTGCACTTATTAATCAAAGATCTCACCGTTTTCCGAGCGTTAAGAAGCCAAAATCTCTCTCGAAGAATATTTATTAAAATTTGGGTACCAGCGTGTGCATTTTTCTCGTGATAATATCGTATTAATCTCTTGACCACCTCATGATTAGGCGGAAGAACAGCTGGAGTCTTAAACTCTTCTGAATCTTGTCGAAAGGTAAGTTTCGTTTTCAGTCTGAGGATTCCACTCTGATCCTTAAATACTCCTAAAGTTTTTAATTTATCATCTCTCTCGTCCACAAAGCAATCCTCTTGAACCATTTTGATTAATAATTTCTCGGCTTCAAAAATTTCACGAAAATCAAGGTCTCCATGTCTTTTCTTAATTTTTTCAGCTCGACAATTAAAGATAAACCGTAGAATCCAAGCAATAAGATGAACTATTTTCTGGTATTTCGAAAAATATTTGTAATACCAGTCATCTTTAGGAAAAAAACTTGTAGAAATCAAACTTCTTGTCACAGATGAAACTATGGTCTGTTTCTTTTCTCGAACAATCTCATTTTCATTTAAGACTGGATTTCCTCTTGGCCAATCCTCTTTAGGCAAGTAAAGCCAACTTGGTCCTAACCACCAGTTAGATTTCAATAAAGTTTGAACTGAACAACCTCTACTCGGGAGATCAGCAGGATTCATGGAACCAGGGATATGTTTCCAAGAACTTTTATTTGTTAACGCTCTTATTTCCTTCACTCTATTCTGGACAAAGACACTCCAGGCCTCTTCTCTCATGATCCATGTCAAGACAGTCGAAGAATCAGTCCAGAAGTAAACTTCTTCACTCTGAATCTCTGACAAAATAGAAGTTGAAAGCCTTGATGAGATAGTAGCTGCAAGTAACTCAAGTCTAGAGATAGTAATCTCTTCCTTTCCTGTTGGTGCAACTCTACTCCTGGCTTGTATAAGTTGTACTTTAACTGAATCACCAGTCTGTATTCGGATGAAAGCAGCAACAGCATACGCATGCTTACTAGCATCACAGAAAATATGTACTGAAATATCTCCATTTGCAATCTCTGAACCAAAATATCTTGGAAAACGGATTTTCTCTAAACAGTCAATATCTTTAAGCCATTTTAAAAATGTATTTTTTGTAACTTTATCAACTTCTTCATCCCATGTTATTTTCTGCTTCCACGTTTCTTGAAGCAATAATTTAGGAATTAGGATGACAGGACAACATATACCTAGAGGATCAAACAATCTATGAGCTGCAGATAAGATTGATCGCTTAGTTATCTTTTCAAAGCATAATTCTTTTACACTTGCAGTATTAATTCGTAGAGTGTCAGATTTTTTATTCCATACCAGGCCGAGCACATTTGTATCGGCAGAAGTATCAGCATGGACATCACTGAACTCCCACCCTCTAAGCTCGAATTTTTTCTCGGCCATTACCTCAGTCGAAATGTTAATAAATTGCTGCAGTTCTTTTTCATTTTTAACGCAACTAACACAATTGTCAACATAAAAACTATGCGCAAGTTTTTGAATGACACTTTTCGGATATGAAGATTCTCCAGTTCCTATTTTTTCCAAAACAGTTTGTAAATGAAGCTGAATTGTAGAATTTAGAAGAAAGGGGCTACTCGATACACCAAAAACGACACGACAATGTCTGTACTCTTTCAGCTGACCATCATTACCAATCCACAAAAACCTCAAATAATCTCTATCCGTGGGTGAAACACCTATTTGTAGAAAGGCTTTTCGGATGTCAGCAATAACACCGATCTTCTCTTTTCGAAATCGGGTTAAAATACTCGGAATTTGCTCTATCAGATTCGGACCCTTCTCTAAACAATCATTGAGACTAGGAAATCCTTTTGCTCTGGCCGAAGCGTCAAAGACAGGCCGGATTTTTGTAGTACTATTCTCCTTGATAACTTCTCGATGAGGCAGATAATGTACTAGAGCCTGATCATTTTTGGCAACTTCCTCAATTACTCCCTCCTCAAGCCATTCCCTAA
>JAPMOR010010098.1:135045-152435 GCA_026543865.1 Argiope aurantia | reverse complement strand
GCTGAAACAAAGATAATATTAATAGATGTAGAGAATCAACGCGACACCCTAGAAGACCTTGTTTAAAAATTATTAAGCTCTAAATTGTACACATTTATGAATGGCGTTTTTGCTTTTACGGATCATTATAGAATTTGGACCAACTTTTATGTTCAAATAACGCTTAAATTATAACCGTTTTTTCTTTTCTACTAATCGCATTTTTCACTTGGAGCTCTGTCTCTTTAGAACCAGCTTACTTAAAATGTAATGAACTTAATTTATATTGGCATACGTCAAGCGGGAACTTCAAATTAATTTCTTTTTCCTTGTTGGATAATAAGTCGAGTTTAAAGCTGGAGCACTAAATTTAATTTGGGAATTCAATGTGCATTTTGTATGAGGGAAAATGTATCCCAGTTGCAAGACAACCTATAGAGACTGTAACGGTTTCAAATGTATAGTTTCTACTGATTTAATTCGAACTTTCCAACACCATATCAGAACCAAAATTAAACTTAGCTTTAATTTTTTATTTTATTTAGAAAATAGAAGTATTTTTTGTTAGAGGTGTAGAAATGCCAAAATGACATTCATAAATGCTTTTGTGATGAGATAAGAGAAAATTTAATTTTAAAAAGAAATCTTTCAAGCAAAAAATAAATTTTGAACTCCTACGCTCAATTTGAGAATACAATTTCTTTAGAAATTACTGATTGTTTTATTATATTTATATTAACTTTACTTATATTTATGGTATTGTACAAAAAAGAAAAAGAAAAAAAAAACTGAAAGACAGAATATTGACTTTCCTCTCAACTCTACACTAACGTGCGACAAAAGAAAAAATAAGCATAAAAGCATTTGCTTACAAAATAAACAAACCTAGCCAAAGGAAAAGGAAGTTGTCAAATTACGTTGCCGGTTCAGTAAAGTATCAAGAAAAAAACGAGAGATTTTTGAGTCGTTGACGTGTTTTTTTTTCGTAAAACGTTTACTTGATTGCAGATGAAATTTTAAGTCGTTCCAAAAGTTGCGATTTCAAAGTAATTTATTCTCGAAAATATACCATATGGTTTCGATATCTTATACTAAAAAGTTGTTTTTTGGATGGGAATGCCTATGTTTTATAAATATCTGGATGCCATGGTATAAACTGTGAATTAATCATTCATTTTACTTTCGATCTACTGACAATTAAAAATTTTTGCGAAGCATTGCTATTGTCATGTATTGAAGATCATGTTATTTCAGTGCATTAATAAATGCATGTCTTCAATTTTAGATGAAAAGTTCATTTTTATCTATTAAAGTGTTGAATAATAATTGATTCAAAAGAAAATGGAAGATATATTAGCTAAAATTATGAAAGATGCATCGTCTGCAAAACATGCAAATATAAAACAATCATGTCTTGAATCACAAGGTAATATCGTGAATTAATACATTATTTTTAAAAATTTCGGACATATTCATGTACCATTTTTTTATGTTTTAATTATATTTTTTTTAAATATAAGCATTTTTCTTGAGAAAGATGGATTTATAGGTGTTTTTCTTTATGTATAAATAATTAGAATCAATGCATTTAGAGAATTTTAAATAGGTAATATGTAATTATAATATTATAGTATACAGCCTAATCTACATTATGTATAATTGCATTTATTTTTAGAATTTTATCTGCATTTAAATTAATCTTTAAAGTGCCTGCATGGTGTTTTAATATTTTTTTGCACTGTATATCAGTAAATGTTCTTCTTTAATATCCTCTTTCAAAAAAAAAAAAATGTTTGGTCTTGAGATTTTTAAAATATTGGATTTTTTTTTTTTTTTTTTTGTGGATAAATGATATTGTTTATATAAGATTAATTTTTCCAATAGAAATTGCAATTTATGTCTTGATTTATAATAATATCTATAATTACTTTTTCAGTGGGAAAAAATTCTGAAAATTCTTGAAGAACAATGGAATTTAAATGTATTTAAATAAAATAATTATCTGAGAATGAAATAAAGAAAAATTACTGTGAATCTGTAATTATATTCTATAATTTTTTCATTGAAATTTTAAATGTACATTTGACTTCAGACCTAAATAATTTTAATTAAATATCCTTTTCTTACAAATAATTTATTATTTTGTATAATTTTATTTATACTTATGGATTATATAATTTTCAGGATTAATGATTGAAAATGAGAGATTATTTCATTGTTATATCATTATATATCTTTTCAGAACTTTTAGCTAATCAACATGGTTTAATGCGATCACCACCATTTGAAATAAGGTAAAATTTATGTCTATATATTTATAAAATTGAATTAATTTCATATGCCACCAAAAAGTAATAATGGAGTTTAAAAATAGAGTAAAAATTATTCTTTTATCAGAAAAATTTTGTTATAAATTCTGTATTGATAAATATATGATTACTTTTAAAGATCTTTATTTATAATTAATTTTTTGATTATTTAGTAATTATCTAGCATTTTATTTTCTATAAATATAAATACTGCTTCAGACAATACAAGAGTTTCATTAAACTTATAAAGAATTAGAAATGCCTTTTAAAGATAGTAATTATTTATATATGTGAATTTAGAGCAAGTATGATAGTTTTAGGAATAACATAATGTAGCATGCAAGACTTGAATTCCTTCCTTATATTCTTAGGAATGGTTTATTGCAATATGGTTTCTAAATAAAAGAATCCCTGATGTCATAAAATTGTATGTTATCTAATTATTATTAGTGAACTGTAATAAAAAAAAGAAGTCTTCTGCCCTCCCTCTCTATTATTGAATGTTTAATAATTTTTCAACATAATTTATTATATGTTTGGTGCAGCATGGTCAGATAAGGCTTTTAAAACTCAACTTCTAATTCTAGTTCCGTTCCTCTTTTATCGAGCAACAATAAGAAACTTGTTCTTTTGCTTCTACAAATTTATGAGTAAATATGCAGATGCAAGCAAAGAAATAGGAACAGCTGCCATTGTTATATAAAATCTGTGATGTATATAAAAAACTAATATTAAAATTTAGATATAAGTTTTCAAATAAGTCTCATTAACTTCGGGTCATGTTGCTTATATAGAATATACTAGAATAGATAAATTATTCATATCTCTAATTCATTAAGTACTGATACTAGAAAGATATAAATTTACATTTATTAATTAAGATATTGCTTATTTTAGTTAAAATATATTTGCTCTTCATATTATTTCAAAAAATACAAATGATTTGATTAAAAGGCTGAAACTGAATGGAACCTTGTATATCATATTGTCAAGATGTTATTTTGAAAGTTTTATTAAATCAGGATTGTCAGTTTTAAAAAAAAACTCATTTCACAATGAAATTTTAACTAATGTATACTGATAGTGATATATTAATCCTCTAGTTGCTCCTTAAAATAATAAAGGACAATTAGTGTCGAAATTTATTAAAACAATTCTTAAATGAAAAGAATCAAAATCTACTAATCTATTAAAGAAAGATTTGCTAAAGGATCTATTGATAAGAAAGATGAATGTATATATATATGTGTGTGTTAACACTCCACTTTTTAAACTGATTGACTTCCAGCTACGAAATTTACTCTACTGTATTACCCAGATATACTTTGGAGGCTGGGAATGTACACTGCAGTGTACTTTTTAAAAATTTTAATTAATTAAAAAATAAGCTAGATTTTGACTATAACTTTTTAAAATATTCCTGTAAAAATGATTTTAAATTATAAAAAATTATGATTTTAATGCTGCAAATTTAATTGATGTAAAATTTTTCATCTTAGATTTAATTGACTTTTAAACAAATTTTTAATCATGTTTTGCTACAATATTTTTTTCTTGCGAATGAGATTGAACACATTTTCATTGCTTCGTTAAATATTTGAGTGCATGATTTTATTTCATTCTTAATAGCTAAAGAAGTATCTTGTTTAGTATCTATGTGGTTTACAGGATGAATAATGAATTGAAGTTAGGATCTTGCTAAATAAATTTAAAGGCAAACTCGACATAATAGCGTTATAATGTCATGAAATTAGCATCCATTAGAAAAGTTTATATGCACAATGAAAGGAACACACGAAAAATTATTTTATTACAAACACTTTAACTACTGACATTTTTTTAAACACAGCAATACTTACTTTACATCTGACAATTTGATGAAATAATGGACATGAAATTCTATATAGATCTTCTAACTATGACCAGTATCTCCCATCGAACCAGCTGGTTATTGCAAATGATTGTGTATTGATATAAAAAAAATTTTTAAATGGAAGAATCAAGAACATTGTTCTGTCTTCTAATTCTTTATTATATATATTTCTTAAATGTTGGTTTATCCTTTAAGAAAAAGAGGGGGTGGGTCGAGATTGACAAAGTGTGAAAAGAGATTCATTAATAAGTAGTTACTTAAGAATAGATCTATAAAATAAGATTTTTTCTTCATTTTTTTTAAATACAGAAAGTGTTTTTAATTTTGTAAGCTCTTTTAAGAACAGAAATATTTAAGCATTAATCTTCCTCCCTCCCCTTTTTTTTCATCTGATACAATATGGAAAAATAAAAATACAGATAAGTAAATGGGATAAAATATAAAAGATGGGAAAAGTGCAAAATTAAAAATATTTTATCATTATAATTTAAATTTCTTTAATCATTAAAGTTTAACATGTGCTTTTCGATGAGTTATTGATTATCAAACTTGCTTATATCTACTTGATAACAGATTTAATGAATTTGTAATATTGTATTATTTATATGTAATACTGTATTTATATGTATACAGTTTGAAAGTGAATAGCCTTGTATCATTTGTTTAAAATTATATATATACAGAGAGAGAGGGAGATAAATTAAAATTTCTCCTTCACAAACTGAAATCTTTTAAAATAATTCAGAGAAAATGAAATATCTCTGATATTTTTTAGCAGTTTTCTTTTATTTCTATTATAATAATTTAAATTTCTTTATTTCTTCTTAGTAGTAAAATTAAGTTATTAAGTTTTAGTGCAAAGCATTAAAACACACTAAAGTTTATTATTGATCAGTAATGTTTTCTAATTTTAAATTATATTTACTTCTAAAATGCTTCATTCTGTTAATAATATAATATTTAAAGGCCAATCATTTTAAAACTAAATATATAAGTATTTTTGCACATTTAATGTCTTTATGTTTTGATTGCAGATGCAAAATTCTAGAGACACTTCGTTTGGCTCTGGAATCAAAGCATGGAAAACTTGTTTCTCATGCTTTAAGTGGTTTTCAGGTAAATTTTTTTTGTGATTGCTTTAATTTATGAGTTGTTAGATTATAAGTAAAAAAATTAAAAAGGATACTAAAAATTTGTTTGAAAAACAATTAAGTATTTTAAACTATTTTGTGCCATTATCACAAAGTAGTGTCTAAATTTTTTTTTCTGTTTAGAAGTTGCTATTCGACCAGTTCATGATTTCATTGAAATTCGAGGCTATTCAGTTAGTGGTTTAAATAGACATTGCATATACAAATTATTTTGTGTAACAAAATTCATATTTTTCATTTAGTATTTGTAGTTGTGTGTATGATAAAATAAATTTTAATTAAAAATCAATACGTGATTTCATTTTGAAGGATAAATAATGAAGAAAGTTTGTATCAATGAATAAGGCTTACAGACATTTTATAGCAAAGATGGACTGTTTGGGATTTTTAATATTAAAAATATTTCACTAGTTTCTTTATAATAGAATGTAATAAATGTTTCAATTGATGTATGATTAATAATTTAAAAATAAGTTACTTAGATGACAGTTTTACACATTAAGAATTTTTATTTTCTTTTTATTAAAAATTAAAAGAAAAAAAATCAGTTTTCCAGAATACTAAATTTTATGTTTATATTATAAATACAATTAATATGGATTAGGAAAGTTAAGTGATGAGAGATTTATCATCTTCTAAGTTAATATTCAAAATGTAATATTTCACCATATTAATATTACATTAGTAATTTCATCGTATTACTCATTCTTCTGATCCTTCTTGCTTTTTAGAGGATGATATGGGATAAAAGTTTTCAGTCTGTTTTTGAAAATGAAAAAGAAGAAAATTGGTTTCCTATGCAACTATTAGTTGCTGTCGAATCTTTTAACAGTCAGTCAGATGATGTACTTCTGGAAATACTGAAGGTGAATTTATGTTTATAAATATTTTACCATGTGAAATGTTAGTTGTAATATTTATTTACTTTTCTTTATTGGAAAAGAAAATGTGTTTAATTTGTTAGGAGGGTATACTAATAATTAATAAAATAATCATATTTTTATGTTGGTTTATTTTAAAAATAATGCAATTAATTGTATGTTTGTTTTATGAGCAACTTTTAAATTATTTTTATGTAATTTTTTATATATAATTTTAAGTGCTCATAATTTCTAACTAAAAGAATCTTTTTTTTGATAAAAAAATGTCTAAGAATTGTTCCATTTTTTAACTGTTTGAAATTTTGAATGTTGTTGCAAAATGTTGTTCTTTGATATTCTTTTATATATCTCGTAGATACTTCTGAATATGACTTGTACATATGGACAAAGTCTCTCATCTCGATCAATAATAATGCTGATTTCTCTGTGTTATGATGCTTATGTCAATCATGCTCAAGGAGTGAAAACTGCTGCTCAAGCGACTATAAATCAGACATTAACTTCATTTTGTATCATGCTACAGGAGACAGATGCTGGAATTGAGGTAGTGAGGCATTTCTTTGTTGGTTTTTAATGCTTTTCTTATATAGCTCTCTTTGTTCAATCCTGATTACTTGAGTTGAGTATGATCATTGTTTCATTTATAAACAAATGAAACATTGCTTTGTTTTATTATTAATTACATTATTTAATTATATTTTTAAATTTATTTATTTATTAATATGATAAAATATTTTAAAATCTAATTTGTTAATTCTGAAAATGGGCTGAAATAAGTTTGATAATTATTTTTTATTTATCGTCCATTATTTAATTCATTTAGTACAGTATTGCTTGCAAAATCTATGAATGGGGGAATTAAAAATGTAACATTCACTGTCAAAGTGACCTAGAGCACTTAGATTGTACTAATACAAAAGGTCTAACTTAGCTTTAATATTAGCTTGCAGAGAATTTTCACTGGAAACTGGCCACATTTTTGAAGCAAGTTTCTATAAGTGCAGTGGAAATTCATAATTAAAGACATGCCAATGTTTGAATGAACTATATAATTGTTTAATATCTAATTATATAAACATGTATAGGTAATTAACTTATATTTAATTTCTTTCTATCGGAAAAGGGTGTGGAGTGAAAGGAGAGATTGTCTTTATTCTGAATTGCACTTGTTAATTTTGTAGTAAATTGGAGTTTCGTTTTAAATTATTTTTGCCTCATACATTTATTATTTAAAGCAGATGTGTGTGACTTTATGCTTTAAAATGACAAAACCAAGATTTTTTTATTGTGTTTAATTGTATAGCATACATGTATTGAATTATTGTTCTTCTTCTAGGATCAGAGTGATGAGTCTGATGAAGAAGGTGGTAAGAGTATTTTTCTTCATTTTGAATTTATTATTTAGATTCTTAAATACAGTGGAATTTCTTATAAATAATTAGTGTATGTCCTTCAGACAGTATTTGTTTTTGTATCATAAGTTTTCCCACATTCTGCATCCTGTACGACCCATGCGCTTAAGAAATTCTTGATATTTATTTAGTTAAATCATTTCTAATTTTTATCATAATTTTTCCACACTATATTTCCTTTTTGCTCAACATATTTAAGAAATTCTTGAAGTATTCAATGTACTAAATTACATTTTTTTTGCTTCATTTTAAATCATGATATGCTTTTTAAATTATTATTTTTTAATGAGATTTTAGAATTTAAAATAAACACATTATGAAAACATTTTTATTATTTCTTCATTTGTAGTCTCATTTGTTCAAATATTAATGTTAGTGTAATTTTATAATGTTAATTTATAGTCTGCTTGTTTAATTAGATTTTTCTCAAATGTATTCACTTGCAGGTTTCAATTTGGTTGAAAATGTTGTTGAAGAACTTTATCCTGTTTTGCATTTCACTTGTGAAAAATTGAAAGATATTAATCAGTATGTATTATAATAAAATATGTTTAAAGAATTAATTTTTTAAAACTTACATTATTTTCACATGTATGTATTGTTTTTCAGAAATCACACCAAAGGTGATTATTCTTTACTACTGCAATGCATTTTATCAATACTGCAAAATATCAAAATTGATGTGTTTGGAAGTTCTCAGTTTATCAATTTTGTATGGTAAGTTTGAATATGTTAAGTTATATTTAATTATTTCTGAATTCAGTTTAAATCAAAATTTTCAAATATATTTACTTTTTATTTATATTAAGATTTTGGGTAAAACAGCACTAAACATTAACATTCAAAACCATTTACGGTTTGTTTGGTAGTATAGAATTTAGTAAGAGATCAAAATTCGAAAAATTGTCATACTTAACATTTTCTTTACCTTAGAAATCTATACTTTAAATCACTGGTTTCTACTTCATTAATTCATTTGTTAATTAGCCACATTCTATATTAAGATAGAAGGACTATATTTCAAATATATCATTGATATTTATTTGGCTGCATTCAAATTTTTGCTTTGACTATTCATTCTTATATTGATAATTTAGCGAATTGGGATGCACAAGGATAGAACCTGGGACCTTGTGGTTTGCAGTCCAGTAACAAAACCAGTATACAAAAGTGTACGCTCGTGTAGCGTAGTTGTTAACTGGCTTATATGCTATTCACCACATTACTCTCCCTCCAGTGAGTCGGAGGTGAGACGAACGATATGGCTGTTGATTGGTGATGTATTTATTAAGCTGTTGTTTAATTGGTGTGTACCCAGTTGAGTAGCGAGTGTGTGGGGGTGAGTGGTTGCTGCTTCAAGTGAGTCTGACGACTTTGAGTTGCTATGTCAAGTGAATCTGACGACTTTGGTTGCGGGTAGATGGCGCCACAACAGCTGTAGGAAGGTCAGCTGTTGTGGCACCGAGGTTACCAATGATGCGGTATGGGGATGTACGAAGGATAGAACCTGGGACCTTGTGGTTTGCAGTTCAGTAACAAAACCAGGATACAAAAGCGTTTGCTCGTATAGCGTAGTTGTTAACTGGCTTATATGCTATTCACCACAGTTGGTGACCCGGACGTGATTTGCACACGATATCTCTTAAGTTGTACCTATGCCAAGTTCGCAATGTATGTAATTGTTTCTCATACACCACATTGGCATTGTATCTTACTTTGTATATATGTTATCGTGACTTTGTCACTGGGCACATACTCTGTAGCGATTGTTCTAATTCTCTCAGAGAAAGCGTGCCAAAGTTTGATGTGCGTTTCATCTCCATTAATCATAAAATGGTCTTGAACGCGCAGCATGAGTCAGTTTCCCGCTTCTCGGGGAGCGCAGAGAAATAGAACGAGAGTATCTCCGAGGGACAGTGCGTGCGATGTTGTTGTGTGTCGAATAAAGATATATTTTTGATATAAAAAGAAGAGTGATTGCTTCCAAACCCTTACATGGAGTCAGATCATGACAATAACATTATGGATTAATCAATCCTCCTCAGTGGTGACCACGGACTTTAATTTAAATCTATTTCGTTGATAATTTAATTTTCCTTGTCAACATGGCTACAGCTGAAACAGCGACGGTAGTAATCCCGCCATTCATAAAGACGGATCCTGCACTTTGGTTTCATATGCTCGACTCCACTTCCGAATTGGCTTCTTCGAAAGCCATTACTAAAAGCAAGACGAAATACGACTACGTCGTGGCTCACTTACCTCCCGAAATTGCTACTGTTGTGCGGGATGTAATAATTCAACCGCATTCCACGGATCCATATTCGGATCTCAAAACGAAAGTCATCGGACGCTGTTCCGAATCAAAGATGCAGGAAATTCGACGACTTTTGACTGGTGAAAGCTTAGGGGATCGGAAGCCCAGCGAATTGCTTCGTGTCATGAAAAGGCGAGCCGAAACACGACCTTCGTAAAACAAGGCCTCACAACTTATTTGTGACGTCACACGAGTAGGATAATTGGCTGTCATGAACAGAATCCCGCTTTCTTCCTTGATGTTTAGGTATATTTTAAATTCACTTAAAAATAACTTATTATTAATATTAAGACATTTACCTTGCATAAAATTCGAAATTATTTATTTTTTCCCTGTGTGAATAAAAGAAACGGCAATCTTAAGGTCCTCTATAGCTTATTGACCATTTAATAACATTGAAACTTCCTTTAATAACATTTAAATCACAATGTAAAGTTATTAGATGTATATGGTGGTAATTTATTGTTAATTTTTCTTGTTTTAATGGAGATTTTTTTTTAATTAAAAATCGTTTTGTTTTTTCCCTGGAAATATTTTTTAAAGCTTAAAATTAAATTAATATAATACTTTTTAAAGCTTTTGATGATTTTTTTATTGTAGTGACAGGTAATACATGCATTTTATAAGTTAACATAAAATTGTTTACTTCTCAAATTACTTATGAACTTTCAAATAAAATATTAATGTATTTAATATAAAATTTGAATTTTACACCAACTAATTCTGTTGATAAGAAAGAATTACTTTCACAACTTGTTTTTTCACATTAAGAATTGTTTTCATTTAATATATTAGTAATTCATACAATTTAATAAACTAGTTTTTATTATATCTGATTTTACATTTCAATGCAATTATAAATTATTTCAATTCAATCTGTAGAAACAGTAAATGAAAACACAAATAAAAAAAATCACACACTATTTGAATCATAATATTTTATTTACAGAGAGACAATAACAAAATACATTTTGTTTTCCAACTTTATTATAAATTTCACACAGACAAATGAAAATAATTATAATATTAAATAAAGTTAAAATACAAACTTACAAATTACTTCTAATTTGGAAGAAATTAATAAAGAATGACTTACTTTAGGAGCTTGAGAAGTGCCTAGACAAATAATTATTTTGTTTGCTCTTTGAATTATACTCCATGTATTTTATTTAAAGTTTTTAAATTTTAAAATTAAATCAGAAAAAGTGTTGATTTTTTCTATCTCCTCTCTTTTTGCTATGTCCTGGAGATTGCTATTTAAAGCTGCTTTTAAGTTTTCCCATTTTTTTATGTATTGCCCTATTCATTGGAGTTTCTCTTCTTGTTTTTGATTCTGAGCAAAAGTATGAGGATAAATTAGAGAAAATTAAAGGTACAGCATCAGGTACAAGCCTAAAAAAAAAAATTATTAAAACTTAAAATCAAAAACATAATAGATATTTTCTTAATACATAAACTAAAGCTAACGTATGTTGGGCAGTATTAAATAAAATCATATTGAATATTAAATAATAAAATTTAAAATCAACAGAAACATTCATTCATCCAAAATAAATACCTAGTTCAATATTATGTTGGAATATGTATAGTAATTATTTATACTATCATTCAAGTAATACAATATTCTACATGAATTTATCAATTGATTTTACACGGTATGAAAAATTGATTTAAAAACAGTAACTTTTCATTACTTTTTTTAAAAAAAAGTTTCAGATATTTTGTAAAAGTTGCATTCATTTATAATTAAAGATTGTGTATAACTAATAATATTTAAAAATAATTATCAATATTAATTGTTTTATACGTAATCTGATGATTTATAGATAAACAAATAAAAACTACATTTTCTAAACTTATATGAGCTTGCAATTCATATTTTATTACAACTATATCTTAGTACTATATCTTACTACTTACAAATATCATTTATATGGTTTTTACAGCTATATCTAACTTTTTTTACATAATATTTTAGAATAAAATATGTTTAATCTGCTACAATCATGATATATATAATTAAAAATTTAGTTTTATTATTCATTAGATGATTTTAAACTTTTTTTATAAGAGCATAATAAAAATAAATCGTTTAAGTACTTTGTAAGGTTTTGGTGATAATTATTAAAAATTTCTAAAAAAATTGCCTTTTACTCTCTAGTGGTACTTGAATAAGTTTTCCTGTACTGGTATTAAATGCTTCTCTAACTTTTAAAAACTGATTTTCTTGAAAATGTTTAACACAGACCTAAATGTTAGCAACGAATATTAGGCCTAAATCAGATTTTAAAACATATGTATGAAGTATAATTAAAAAGATTCAGAAACAAAACATTTTAAATATTAGGAACAAATAAACAAAAGACTATGAGAAGTAACAATAAAACAAAGAAGTTTTTTATTTAGCTCAAGCAAACAATACCAAAGTAATTGGAAGCATAAGCAACTAAATGTAGAGCAAACAAAAATGACAGAAGATAAATGAAAGTTATACATAATTTTAAACGTTTTGCATTTCAAAAGAATTAATTAATTAAAAACTGTACAAGAAAATCAAGCTTACCTTACTATATTTAGTTGGTACGAAATCGTCCTGCTTTATTGCAGAGATCCATGCTTTTCTAGTGTTTTCATCGCTTAGAAATGAAAATACAGAAACATTGGAGCTATTTTTTGTGTAATTACTTTTACAATTGGGAACACAGCATGCACTAGGCACCTTCATTACAATAAATTAAAATTAATATGCAAAAAGATCAGAAAACTTTCAAACAAAGCAATAACACATTTCCCGTTCTTCACTACGATTATGATTATCATTTTCTACAGAATTCATCCAACCTCATGACGTCACGGGCTGAAAGCATTGGGAGTTGTGAGGCCTTGTATTACGTAGGTCGTGGCCGAAAGCCATAACATCGCTGATTCCTTGCTGTTAAAGCTGTTCAATCAAGCAATGCCCAGTACCTGTGCAAACTATTTTGGCATCCATTTCACCGATTTCTTCGGACAAGGCAGCAGATGTAGCTGATAGAATTCTGGACATCAATTCCACCTCAATCAGCACTATTTCTTCCGGAAGTGAACGCAACTCTTCACCTATGAAGGAGCTTAAATCGGACATGGATTTGCTTCGAAACGAAATCAAGGAATTGCGCGAGGATAGAACCTGGGACCTTGTGGTTTGCAGCCCAGTAACAAAACCAGGATACAAAAGTGCAGCATAGTTGTTAACTGGCTTATATGCTATTCACCACATTAATTAGATATAACTGCATAAATATATTTCTAGACCAGAGTAAAATATCCCTCCTTGCTTGTTCCCTATAAATTCTTATTTGTACAATTTTTAGATTGGATATTAAATTTTTTTTTATATAAGATTGGAATTTTATTTAAAGAACATAACCATTATACCTTTTTTTTGACAATTTGCTAAATATGCTACAAATATAATTGGCACCTTTGGTTTAAATTTAAATACATCCCTACTCCTATATCCCACCTCTGACACAACTATATGAATTAATAATTAGCATAATTGATGAATTGATTAAAGTTAAAAAACTATAGTTGTAAAATTTCAAACATTTACATAGTTTATGTTTGAAGACAGAAGTTACATTTAGTTTCAAATATCTCCTCATTACAACCAGAAATAAACTTTTTCAATTTCTTTCACAATCACTCTTTTCATCTCAGTGTTTATCTGATTGTGATGAGAAATAATTTCTTCTAGAAAATTCTTATAGTTTTATTTGAAATTTGGTATTCCACTTTTTTGAAGTGCCGCCATCCATTAGTATCAGCATAACTAATAAAGAATAATCTCAGACTTTAAAAGCTTACATAACCATGCATTCAATACATCTCTTCATGGTGAGCATTGTGGTTTGTATTTATGTGTGTGAATGAATTAAAGGTTATAATCACTGTGAAGATACAATTTAATTTTTCATTATGTATTAAAGTGTTGTTGAGCAACCTATCAAGATAACTGAATAAACCTTTAGAACTGCTTCCCTACAGTCTTGTTAAATATTTGTTTTGGTTTGAACTATAAATATTGTGCTGTCTAAATGTAATAGTTCCTTAGCGATGAAATATAATACAATATAATCACATTAAAAATATTTTTGCTCATTTTAATTTTCGAAATTTTATTGTTGTGCTTGTATTAATTCATAAAATTATTTTTCCTAGGCAACAACTTTCCCCCCTGTTAGTTACTTTATTGGGTTCTCCTAAAACTGATAAAAACATTGTTTCTTCTCATCAAAACTCAGAAATGAATGAAATTGGAAGAGGATCAGGATGTTTAGCTGCAGCTCCTTCTTTACAGAGTGTTAATGCAAAAACAATTTACAGGTAGTTAGCTATTGAAAATACTTATTATTGAAATTTCCTTTAAGGCTTAAAGAAATTGTAAAATTTTGCTTATGAGAAAAGTTTCTTTAATTTGAAAAATGTTAAATTTAGAATGCTTATTTTTGATTGATTTGCAAAGTTTATTGTATAATTTTTTGGCTGTAGTTCATTGATTTATTTAGATTTATAAGAATTTGATTATAGGAAAATTTTAATTGATAAAATGATTCTATTTCCCTTTTCTAATGATTTATTCTTTGCAAATGACCATGAGTTTTACTTTGCATTATTTCTACAAAATTGTCTATTGATTTGTTCAGAACAAATAATTATTTTGATTGGTCTTTATATATTTTCTTATTTTATTATATAAAAAATCAAAGGATTTTTAATATGAATTTGTTTTGTGTTTCTATATTCTTCAATATATGACATTTTTATCTTTGCTCATTTAAAGATTATTTTACAGTTTCAAAATATACCTTTTCCTTTTTCTATTTTATTTAAAAAAAAAATTGTAAATGGAATATTGATATCTTATTTATAAGGAATTCAGTATTATAATTATATAAAGAATGAGATTTTGTAAAAATATGTATTTTTTATCACTCTTTTAGCATTGCTATTGAATTAGTTCGTTTGACTGGCAGTGTTGGGTCATTGCGTCCAGTTTTAGAATCTCTGTTTCATCGAATGCTTTTATATCCTCCAGTTCAACACAGGCTTGAAGCATTAAAAGCTGTTAAAGAGGTAAAAAGGGGGAGCTGTTATTTTGCATATTGATTTGTGTACTAATTGTTTCACTGTGATAATTTTTTAAAATTCTATTCTTTTAAAATTATTCATTTAATGTTTACTTAAATATTGCAAGTTTTATTAAATATAAAGCTGTGTAATAATTTTTGATAAAATAAATTCCAATAAAATAAACTGCAGATTAAAGTTTCTTAACAGAGCTAATAAATATTCTTTCCTTTTTAACTTAAAATCTTTTTATGTCTAATTTTCTTATCTATCTTCTAATCTAAACAATCTTATGTGATATGTACTAAATTTCTATGATGTTTATGTACACTCTACTGATGTTTGTGCATACTTTTTTATAAATCTTTTAGTTATTATATTTAGCAATTACAGGTCTATTAAAGGTAAGTTGCAGTAAAATATATGCCAGAGGTCTTGAGTTAAAAGATACCCCTGAATGAAAATTTTTAAAAATATTTATCTTTTATATTTGATTATATATTGATTTCTAGCCTTAAATTTAATTATTTTTTTAATCTTTATGCTCATTAACTTCTATGGTAAGGATAATAAATTATTTATGCAATGGTCCTGCATTAAGTTATTTTTCTAAAAAAGTGCTAATTATTTTTCTTTCACCCTTTAATTTTTCCAACAGTATCTTCAGATCCACTGAATTTAAAGCACCTTAATTATTAATAAAAATTGAGCTAATTGTAAATATTAAATAATGCTGTTAATATTATTAAATATGTGAATATAATGATTAAAAATATCTTCAATTCACTTTTTAAAATGTAATGACAAACAATTTGAAACATTTAATTACATAGTTGTAATGACATAAAGCCCATAAGAATTTCAGTTCTAATGGCTTTAATAAATTTAATTTATTACTAAAATTAGTTAAAAGTTAATTAGTTAAAAATTAGTTAATACAGCCTTAAAAAGAATTACAATAAATATTATAAACTGAATATGATTTTAAAATTTTTGAATCCTTGTTTTATATTATATTTTTGGCGATAAAAAAACAAACAAACAACTGTTCTATTTTTTTTGGTAACTTGTTTATTCTATCTTTTTTTCATTTGTTTATTTTATTTTTATATTATTTATAAACTTTAAATAATTCATTTATTTCATATATTTAAACTTTTTTATGCAAGCAACCTATATTTTAATATTACTTGATCCTTTAAAAATGCATCATAATTTATGTTTCATTTTGAATTTACTTCATTATTTACTTTTTTTAGTGCTTCTAACATTTTTATTTATTCTCATGATATAATATTATAAGTCATAAAATTATAGTAAAAGTTGAATTTAAAAACATTAAATTAAAATTATACAAATTTAAGTCTTTACACAAATGTAGTCTTCAAATAGATTCACTTCTATATTCCTACTCGTATCCTGACATTTGAAAATTATTTTTCAAGTAATACTATATAGATACTCAGAAGTTGTAATTTTTGAGGGAAGGCAGTTTTTAATGATTAGTAATCATTGCATGTGGATGATTTTCTTGTAGTGAAATTGATTTGTTTCTTGATATTTTTATGAATGTATGCTAATAGTGTTTTACAGATCATGGAATTTCTTTTATAATTCCCTGTTCATAGTTTTACTTTGTGGATTGCATTTATAAGGAATAAATTTTTGATTAAAAAAAATCATACACATCTGAAGCATCATTTTCACTTTACTATGAGTTCCTTTGATCTGCAGGGAAGTTTAATTTTAACAATTGCATGCTGATGTTTATGATTTCCCTGCTCTCATAGGTTTCAGCCAGCAACTGCTTAAGTATATGTCTTTCATGGTGTACAGTATAAATTTTAATTTTTGATTGTTATTTGATAGACATTTTCTAATTTCGAAGATGGAAGAAAATTTCTACAATGATAATACTTCTACTACTAGTAACTGATAGTTGATAATTGCTATATCTTCTGTTTGTAATTACTTGTAATCTTGACTAACAATAAAACTAACACAAGACATCTTCTACTTGTATCTTTCTTGATTTTCTCTATGTCATTACTTGAAATGCCAAAGATTATATATAGAAGCCTAATATACATCTATTAACAATTAAAAAAAACATAGAGCCTTTCTACATTTGGTTATATTTTTTATTAAATCAACAGATGATGTTAGAAATTTTGCCACTAATATAAATTACAAAATGTGACATATAATAATAGCAATAGAATGGAAGTAAGGTGGAGACAAGGAATAAAATATTTGGCATAAGATCTTTTACACTTAGAGTGATGTTATATCAGTTCTAGGAATTTTGGGCTTTAGTAGTAGTAGTAGTTTATATATATATATATATATATATATA
>JAPMOR010010098.1:79916-134945 GCA_026543865.1 Argiope aurantia | reverse complement strand
TAATATGCATTTAACTTATTTTCTTTCCTTGTCCACTCTTAGCTATTATTAATAAAGTGGTTTCACTTTCTCAGTAATTTTACCTATTACATTTAATTTATTGAACTTATTTGAAAGTATCCAATCTTTTACTAATTTTTTTTTTTACTTGTCTTTCTCTATACTAACTGACTAACAAATTCCTTATATAGTTGTTTTCAAAGCCTGAATTACTTCTTCAATTAGCTGCTCCACCATTACATGCAACCAGTGACAAAGACTGGATATCATTGGATTTAGATCTTATAAAAATGTGGGTATACTATGAATGATATGTTTATTGCATTACTAAATAATTGACAGCTATGAAAATAAAAATTTCAATATTTCAAATGCATTGAAATTTATTTTTTAAATTTAATTGGAAAAAGGAAAACTAAGATAATTTTTTCTTTTTAAATTTAATATATAGTGTTTCATTATTTAAAAATATATTACCCTAAGCTAAACATAAAAACTATTTCATTTTTTATAAGTTGTTTTTACCATTGATATAATTAATGAAGTTAATTGGCGTGATACTTAGGTGCATCCCATTTAACTGCATGCCATTTTAGTGTGTCCTGCAATATAACCTTTTGTCTTGTGTAAGAATGTGGATGTACTGGATGCAAAAATAAAATAAGAGTAATGTTTGATTGTGTTTCATCCTATTGTTCATCTCAAATTCATTGTTAGTATACAATATGAAATTTTTTTTAATGCTCCTTTTGTATGAATCATTCCTGTGTTTTAAACAGTTACTCTTCACTATTGATCAAGCATACTTACTCAATATTCTTTAGTAATCTATGTTAATCTTTGTCATTCTATAACTATTTCCTTATTTGATATTTTCTATAGTTACTGAAATTTAATATAAGGGTTGTATGTAATGTTACTTTATGCTGACAAAATGATGTTAAACTGAAATGAAATCTCTTTAAGATTTCATCTTTATTTTACTATTCTATTTTAATCTTTATTACTAAATTCTATGATGAAAAAGTAAATACTATTTTTATTTTCATCATAATATTGTAATTTGCTTTTTTCTGTTAAAATGATAGTTGAATAGTCTACATTAATTCAATTTTATTGATAATTTTTGTTTGATATTATTTATCTTTTTCTTCTGTTAGAGACTATTTAATGTGTTTGATTTTATTCTCTTTTAGCTGATTAATTTTTAATTTCATTTATAATAAGCTGTTTTGTTGCTATTCTATAAGGATATTTTGTATGTCAGAATATTAGTCAATTTTAGTTTGATCTTAGTAAAATTTTGTTTATAAATAATTTTAGTTTTAAAAGTACATTGAAATGATACATGTTATATAATTTATTTCTTACTTCATTAAAAATTTCGCACAGAAAGATTGCTATTTAAGCTATTTTTGTTTGGTCTTAGTAAAATTTTGTTTATAAATTTTAGTTTTAAAAGTGCATTGAAATGATGTATTTTATATCATATTTTTTTCTTACTCCATTAAAAATTTCGCACGGAAAGATTACTATTTAAACTATTATTTAAACTTTCCTTCACAGTGCAATTGATTCTCTTGGAGAATGCTGCCATAGTAGTAACAATAGTGTATGCTATGCCAGTGTCAGTTGTACCTTGGCCCTTCTGAAAAGTTTAGAAGATATTAGTTGTGGAAATAAAATAAAGGAGGAACTTGTTGCTTGTATCAATTCCCAGTTCAGAACTCTTGAAAGTGCTGATTATAAGGGTGAATATTTTATTACAAAATAATTTATAATTCTATTATTCCAGTTTCTACTGTCCATTTAAATTTTGAGACATTTTGCTTAGGTAAATTTACATGAATTATTTGATTATACTTAAATTAGCAGTAATGTTTTTATTTTTCCTGATGTCTTTTTTATTCTTTTGTCTTTAAATATTCATTGCATGATTTCTTACTTGAAAATTAAAGTGTAAATAATTTTGTAGCATACAAAAATAAATGACTGAAATTAATAATTATTAAAATTATGCATATATCAGTGTTTAAAAAATTTAATTCACAAATTTAAATTTGTGAATTTCAAAAATTTAGATTAATTATTTAAAATATTAGTTAAAAATTTAATTCAAGTTATTTCAGTTGCTACTTTTCTAAATAATATTTTGCAGTTTTATTGTCGATGCAGCTTAAGAACATATAGAAATGAAGTATTAAAAATTCTGTTTTCCTATTAATGTTTTTTTCTTATTTAGTTTTCTTATTAGTTTATTTCCTACTTAATTTGTTGGTATCTGACCTCCTCTTTAAAAACAAGTTGTATTTCACTTTTGTGACTAAATCAATTGATATTTCCTTCCTTCTTTTTTGTTTAATCTAACAAGTTTAATATACCTTCTAAACTCCTAAGGAATTTCATCTGGTGTTTATTACCTGATACTCAGATTTTGAAGACAAGATATTGTCATTTTAAAACATTTTTTTAATGTAACTTTTGGTATTCTAAAGTAATCTTAATTTTGTTTATATTTTACTATTTTTTAAAAATATTCTTTAATTTATATTTATAAAATATTTTCTACTAAAAAACTGAATTTAGCTGAACTGAACTACTTTCGCTTAGCAATTATTTAAATGTTGGTGTTTTTTTTTTTTAAATATGATTGAAATGGATTTTATCCGGAAACTATGCTTTAAATTAAATTGGGCATTAACGATTTAATTTTCTTTACTTGCATTGAAAAACTTTATTGCTGTGAACCAATAGTTTAAAAGGCTTTATTGCATATGAATAATATGGTTAGTAATTAACATGAAAAATGAATTTCAAATCATATCAATTAATATAATAATCATAAGTAAATGAAATTGGTGAATGTTACTGAATAGATGAAGTGTTTTGTTTATTATGTTATTCTTAATTTTTACAATCAACTTTTTCAGGAGCAAAATCTGAGAGATGGCTGAAAACCAAACTAAGATCATTAATTCTTGCCAAGGAAAAAAAAGACCTTCTGCGAGGTAAATTAAAGGAATCAGAATCACAAAAAAGAGATATTGCTGATGAATCAACTTTAGAAAAAATTAGCGATGAAGTTGCTATTCCTGAATCTGAAAACTTATCTGTTGAAGATAATGCTCCAGAACTTGCTAAGGAGAGTAATTCTGAAAATATGGAAGTAGCAAATTCTGATAGGGAAACAACCCCAGAATCTGATATGGATTTACAAGAAGTAGATTTTGTTTCAAGGGAGAATCAGTCGGCTACAAATGAACTAGGTACACCTGAAATAATTATTAGTGAAGATTATGATATGGAAAATCATGAAGCCATTATTTCTGAAATGAAACATAGTTCAAATGGTGCTGAATCTGTTGAAAAATCGGATAATGTCCTGGATGATAATTATGAAGACTCGACACAATATGATAAGGAATGCATGCAAGAGAATACCTCAGGCAAATCTTGTGAACCTGGAACTGTTTTAAAAGAAAATGGTCATCAAGGAAGTTCGTCAAAAAAATTACATTTGGCATCAGAAAATGATGTTGATATTGATGGCAAATTTGACCTCCAACTAGACATTCCCAATAAAGATTCTTCTACAGATTCCCACCAGCTACAAGACATTACATCACCTGTAACTGAAAGTGCAGAAGAAGCACTTAATTATGTGTCATCTAGTTCAAGTGATGATCTGAGTGATGATTTTGATGCATCTTTTGTAAGTATATTTTAAATATCCTTTCTGAAGCACATCATCAAATTTTTAATTATTTTTTTTTTTATTATTAGTCGCATTCAATTTGATAATTCTTTGAAAATTGTAAGTAGCCCATTACTGGTATTAACTGACATAAGTTCTTTACCATGTTTTTGGCACAGTTAGAATAATTGACTCCTGATGCAATAGTACTTAACCTTCATACCTTCCTAAATCAAAACAAAAAAATATTATCCTTATAGTACCCTTTAAGATTGATGCTTGTGGCATTTATATCCCCTTTGTCCATCTTTTGCTACATCACTAATTATTGAGTTGTTGAAAAAACTCCACAAAAGTGCATAATGCTCATAATTTAATAACTCTGGATCCAATAATTTGTCTTGTAAAGAAATGATATTTTCATTTTGCATGTCACTTGCAATTTATAGGCTTTATTTTATTCTATGAACATTATTTGTTGAAATTTATAAAATAGATTGTTTTATTATATCTTTTCACAAAGGTATACACCTCAACTCTAAAAAATTATTACTGAAATTAGATCCCTCCTTTCTTTGAGGAAGATCAAGCATTAGGAATTACTAAGTCTATAAATTTATCTGTGCCCACAATTCAGAGTTCAGCATGATTAATAAGGTATGCAATGTATGTTTTATGGTTTCAACTTAAATTTTAGCCCCACATTTGGAAAATTGAAAAAAAAAAAAAAGTATTTTTTTATTTTAAAAACAAAAAACTTTGTCCCTAATCATTTCTAATTTATGCTATTTTTGCTTGAGGATATCTATAACTATTTAATCCTGAGAATAGCATATATTTATTTCTTTTGTAATATTTCAGGATAATCCCATGGAAGATATTCTTGATGAGGATGACAGATTAAAAAAAATTCCACGAACTTTATTAGGTTATGAAGATGCTGGCAAAGAAGAAAGAGAAAGAATAGAAAGATTATGCCTTGCTAGATTGGAATTTGCTCAACAAGAGCGCCAGAATGCTCGTAATTTTGTTAATGTTTTGCAGTCTTTTCTGCCAGATCTTCTTGCTATACGCAGTTCCATTGAAGCTGATCAAGCGCTCCAAGAATTTTCATCCAAATACTGTGAAGGTATTAATTTTTTTTAAAAAATTAGTTTTTACATTTAGAGTAAAATGGCATTGATGATGTTTTAAGCAATATGTTTAATTTCCTTTTAATATAGAACAAAACTTCTTAAAAAATTTGCAAAATGATGATGATAATATTGATTCTATTTGGCCAGAAACATTTTGCTATTACTTTTTGTTTAATATAATTAAGGGAAACTTAAAAAAATCTTTTAAAAAATAATTATTTAGTGAACTGAATTCATTTTAATTCATAATAATCTAAACAGATTTTTTTCTTATAAAAATACAAAGAATATAAAAGAAAAGGGTTTGTGAAAGTTTTTGTGGTCTCAATCTTTTTCATCCTGTTCACATGAATCTTTGCCTCTTTTTTCTCAATTGATTAAAAACTATTGTTTTTGAAGAGGCCTCCTTTTTTTTTTCTTCTAAAATTACAATATAAATCATAATATATTTTATCAGTTATTTTTTAATAAAACATTCTTATTTTGAATTTGCCAGTTTCTATGAATATACACAAGTTTCGAGTGAAGCCACTATTTTATCTTTTTTTAAATTGTAAAATATTTTAAAATTAATTTTAATGCAACTTCTTGGCATTAGCTCTTCTTTCTTAGAAGTAATTGAATCAATTTTAATTCCAAGAAAAGGATTTTGTGCTATTTGTCTCCATGTTGGACAATAGTTTTGAAACATCTTTTTTAAAATTAGTTTGCCTTATGAATTTTCCTGTGTTTAAATATCACATTTTTAATAACAGGAAACTATCACAACATTAATTTGGAGCATACGAGAAAAAATGGATGTGCATATATCTGCTCAAAAGAAAAAAAGAATGGTTCTTTCGATTTTATTTTTCCTGAGATGATTCTAGAAAGAATAGCATCATGAATTTCCTCTGTTTCCCTTCTACTCATATAAACTGAATATAGAAATGAAGAATGAATTATTGTCCTTTTTCTTTTCTTTTTGAGAATACAAGAAGATTATAATTTAATTCAAATTAAGTTTACTTAAATGTATCTATTTATTTTAGGTTTGTGGCAGTCACAACAAACCATTAAAGACAGTTCTGATGAAAAAGAATTTGCTTCTCACATAACAATATTAAATGCTGATGGCATCTATTTGGCATTGTATTCTGCACTTTTATTAAATCTTAAACTCATCCGTAATGACTATTATAAGGAATTCTCTGGTCAAGTACCTTTGACTGAAGTAAGTCTTATGCTACTGTTTTTTTTTAGGTTAATTTATTGCATTTAATTGGAAAATATTCTAAAATTTTAAAAAAGGCATTTTATACTAAAATATTAGGCTTAAAGTTTTAAATAACTGTTATCATCAAAAATCTTTAAAACGGCGTTTTTAATGTTGTTTTATTTAAATATTTATTATTTGCTTCAGGTTTGCCACACCACTGGGAGAACTGGAAAAACACGGAATTTAAAAATCATCTAAAAAAACCCGGGGAAATGCAGGGAAATTCGAAAATTCTCATAGTAATAGAGAATTTCAAGTCTTGATTCCCCCCCCCCCCCCATCCAAACTATGCCAATCTCTAAAGATTGCAAGAATACAAGATCGTAGCCATCGTTTCCAAAAAAAGAAACTATACCATTCATTATTGTGTAATGTGAGAACTCGCATATTTTCTATTCTCTTCCCCTTTTTACTGTATATATCAGTTTAGTTCCGATTTGCTAGACAGTTGCTCTTTTTCCTTGAGATTCCCGAATTGCAGCTAATGAAATGCTCCAGATTTCTATAATTTCGTGAAAGAACAGAATACGTTTCTCAGCCGGGAACATTCAATCTGCGGAAGCAGCGTGGTGGTGTTTAATCTACCAAACTTGAGTTTATTGAATGGTTTGAACTTATTCATATTAGATAATTTGTATTAAACCATGAGCTGCTCAAAATCCATCCTGCCAGTTCCAAAGAGTCATAATTAAGGTTGGATTAAAGGAATACAGGAAAAGATGACATGTCAAATCTGAAAACGTCAAATTGAATGTCCGACCTATTTCGAACTTTTTTAGTTTAAGAACGAGAATTTAAAGCTGAATTTTGATGGGCTTTAAAATGTGTTGTTTCACATTAATCTTTTAATGCATGCAAAGATGTCCAAAATATTTTCACATCTGTTCTCTAAAAGTAAAATAGCTAAAAAAAAAAAAGTACACTAGGCCGTACAAAAATATCGTACCTAATTTGTTAAGGATGATCTCTATGAAATAGATGGATGAAAAATCTGCAAAAGTCGCAGAAATGTATGCTCAAATACATAATTTGACAAAAATTAATAAATAAAAAAGTAATCTTGCTTTGTAATGTTTTTTTATTGAGTAATCATTAAATGATTTGTATCATAATAACAAAATTGTTTTGTATTTTATTTCACTTGAGTCTTTAATTTTGTGCGACTTACAGTTAAAAAGCATGAGAAGTACTCCCCCCCCTTTAATATATAAATTTTGGTTTGCTAAATTCTAGATAGTAAATATAGCGAATTTTTTTTATATATATAAATATAAACCTTTTTTTAATATGCTATTATTTTGAATTATTTTAAATTATTTTATGTGAATGTTAAATGCTTTTTCCACTCCTTAAAATCATATTGTATTACAACTGGCATGCGAGTACTATGGGAGCATTTCCTTGTATCTTGAATATATGTACCAGAAAAACAGGGATTTTTTTTCCCTTCCAGATTTGAGGAGCAGTTCTGATGAAAGTGTTTTTTTTAATTCTTCATTGATAATACTAATGAAGGAAAAAAGATTTCATAATTAAATTAAATATATCATAATTAATACAATATAATAATATTCAATGCTTATTATCACTAATTTAGTAAAACTCATTTGAAATCTTTTTTGTTTGTTTGATTGCAGCAACAATTTATTGAAGAAGTTCATGGAAGTGGTGTTCTTGTGTATCTGTCAGCTACTTGGCTTGCTGAGTTATATCAGCAAATTTTGGCAATAAATTTGCTAGAAGAAGCTGGCTATAAGCCTAATTCACTTGAAAACTATGCTCTTATCAATTTATTATCTGGTACTTGCCTTATTTCTTTTAAATGTCTATAAGAATATTAAGAGAGTAGAATTATCTTAGTAGTTATTAATTCTATATTAACATATTTGTTTTCTTTTATACTCTCCAGGAATTAGATATTAGTATAAAAAATTATTTTCAAAGATCAAAATTTGTTTGCAATAACAGAATTTTTAAAGTCTTATATATATTTTTTTTTCTTTAAAATCTTCAGTTTCAATGATGAAGTAGGAATTTCTAAAACAGCTGCTTTATTCAGCTTTATTATTTTATACCAAGAAAATTCTATAATTGTGTTGAAAAAAATATATATTTGATATATCCAAATGCATGCTAAATTTAACTACTCTGTTACTAATTATGCAGTATTATATTATGACTATTTATGTTCTTGTCAAAATTGCAATCGTCAATTCAGAAGAGATGTAAAAGCAATTTACTATTTATTAAAATGAAAAGGATACCACATGAGAATTTATATAATATTTTATTTGAACAACATTTATTTACAGCAAATACTTTTATAAAATTAAAGATAACAAAATTTAAGACAAATAAAAGTATTATTTTCATTACTTTCTTTAATTTGTATTATTTTTCGTTTTTATGTTTTCATAATAAAAAAAAATTAAATGGATAAATTTTAACTTTCATTAAGATAACTGTTTACATTCTTTTTCATTTCTGTTAATTATGTTGAAAAAGGCAAAATTTGTGAAAGATTATTTTTAATTAGAATTTTCTTATCAAAATTTGCAGTTTGAAGATTTTAGATAATAAATCAGGTTTAAATCATATCTAAATTATATTTAAATTTTCCTTCTGAAAGAGTTAAATTGTACAAATAATTTATTATAATATTAAATTTTTTTTTATTTGTTTTATGAAATCATTGTAAATTTTTATAAATTTTCAGAGGCTTGTAAAGTATTGTAATTTATGCTGAAATATTATAATTGTTTAGTGTCCTTATAATTGTTGCTTGTTTTACTGAATCTTATGCATAAAAAAGCATGTACAGGCACAATTTTTTTTTTTGAAGGAGCTAAAATGGTTTTATCTAATCATATGTATGCTTAAATTTTTCTTGCCGTTAGAGTTAATATTTTAGTAATAATTTTTTTAGTGGCAAAGTTGATGCATTTTTCCCATTTTCAATTCTTGTTGCATTTTGCAATGACTTATGCATGCATGCATTAATTTATTTTTAATTTTATTGTTTAATTTTCCTTTTTCAAGTTAAGCATGAATCACATTTTTTAATTTATTTTTATTATCTTCTATTTTTTTTTATTTGCATGTGATAGCATTTTGATTTTTCTTTCGCTTAGTTTGCTTTGTCTTTTTTGTTTTCTTTTGCTTGCATGATAGGTTTACTCCTTGGTATTGACGATTGGTGTCACCATAACAATCTTTCAGATGTAGATGGCTTAGGAAATTCCTTACCTGGTGCTCAACAATTAGCAGATTTTCGTCGACTGGAGAAAGCTGTTATTAATAATCAGAGCTCTCCTAATATTGAAGCTGGTAAGTATAAAAAATAGCTAGTTTGTTTAAGAGCATACATTTTCTTAAAAACTGTGGGAAAAAAATATGCAATGTTTATTTTTTTAAAAATAAATTAAGTTTGCTAATTTTTATATATAGATTTGCAAGCAACTATTTTCCTTAGAAATAGATTTATTTCTGTCATATTTTTTGTTTTAGCTGAAAAAATTTCATTAATTTTTATAGATAAACTTTTTTTTTTGTCTTCTTAGCAGGAAAAAAATACAATTAAAATATTTTTTAATGAAAATGACATTTCAATGTATACATTATTTTTAAAAAATGTTTATTAATCTTTTTTTAAAATTGTTTTTGCATTTTAAGCAATGAATTTCCTTCTTAACTTAAGAGTTATTATCCAAACATATAAATATTTTCTGCAATTTTTGAGGGATGTTGCCCATATGTAATTAAAAAAAATTATTTCTCTTTCTTTTTAAATTTTAATTTACTAATTAATTTTATTTTCTCAAACATTTGTTGTGTTATGAGATGTATATATTAGTAAACAAATGGTATTAATAATATATTTATTAAGAGTTCATAAGGGTAATTAGAATTATGCGAGATTTGAAAGTTACTTAGTACTTCTAGAGTATTAAAAGTTGTGTTCATCACGTAAATATTTTTAAAAAAAAAAGAATCTTGTAAATTAAGGTGCATTAATTAGGAATTGAAAAAGGTTTCAAATTTTAAAATTATAATTGAGAAAAATTTTTTTAAATAGGCATGATTTAATAATTTTGTTCTTCTTCTTTTGGAATGTTTTGCATTATGAGTAAGAATCGGGAATGAATTATATTCATTAAGTGAAGTTCTACTGTATGCAAGTTTTGAAATTATAGGACCAGAATTTATATACTATTTGAAATTTATCCTCTTATTTTTTTTTTTATCAAGCTTTGCTTTTTTTATAACTCATATTGCTTTTTATTAATAAATAAAGTGTTCTGATTGTATTCATTTATTTGAACAGGTAGAAAGTTTAGCCGTAGAATTTTAACATGTTGCTGGGATACAGTTCTGGAAGTTTTATCAGTTTTACTTAATGGAACAAATTCATGTGGTATATCAAGTACTGTTGGATTTTTACTGGGAACAGAAGGGGCAAAAGAAGAGCATAGAAAAACAAAAGATGCTATTGCAGAAAGTTTGGATGGATTACAAAGAGCTGCTAAACTTTGCAATAATTTAGGTAAATAACATATGTGCGAGAAATATTATATTCAAAGTGTGTTGAATATCTTTATTTTTTATGTGCTTTATTCTGGTAAAAATTGCATTAGAACATCATTAAAATATTAAATCCAGTTCTTTTTTACTTTCTTGTATATGGAATCTAGAGAAAATATTATAATCGTCGAAAAATTCAAACTCCAGATTTTGACAAATCTCTACATTTTATGCCTCCTTAAGTTCAAGAAACACATTTTATAGATTATGTCTGTCTGTCAGTGAGTGAGTCAGTCTATCTGTTTGTAAACATGATAACTCAAAAATATTTCAAGCTGGAATACATGGAATTCAATATATTGCCTGATGATCAAATTTTGAACAAAATTCCTTCACAAGAGTCTGTCCATTTGTTTGAATCTAAGTTAACATGGTAACTACAAAGCATTGAGAGCTAGATGGATAAAATTTGGTACATAGATTTAACATTCATATTGTACATGTTTATCAAATTTTCAGCCAAATCCAAATACAGGTTTAATGTCTGTCAATCTAAACTTTCAGAAGTATATAAAGGGGGGGGGGGGGGGGGGAAGAAATGACTTCAATTTATCAAATTTGATACATGATTTTGCTTTTATTTCAATTGTAGCTCTTGTAGTCAAATTTTGTTTTCAATCGATTTGAAAAAAAAAAAAATGCACATAAGACCAAAGTTTACCTTTATTATAGAGTATACGAGAAAGTTTTGGAGAGATCATTACACTGTTTGATATAGTGATTGACTTACTAACAAAAAAATTAGATAATTAATACTTTCATGAAGGAATTTTATGTGTAAACAATAAATAATCAAAATTAGGAACATCTTGCATAAGACATTTAGGATGAATTGATGCTATGTGCAAGATTTGTATAGTTGCTTTTTACTGTCATCTGTTACTACTGGTGATAGTAGTTAGCTTGAAAGATTACTATAAACTGCAACTTTTTTATCTTCTGAACAGATGAAAATGAAGTAACTTAAAACAAATTGAAATTGAGAAGTATGATCTTTTATACATCTATAAAGAATTTCTGAAGTAAAATTTTGATAGTTGTATATGTAACCTCTTTGTAAGCTGCATAATTTATTTCTGAATTTTTATAACTGCTTTTCACATCTTCTTACTTGAAAAAATGCTAATATTATAGGGCCTGTAAAAGAACAGAATATTAGTTATTATAACAATCATAGAAACCAAAGAAAATATGTTTATGTAATGAATATTTTAATAGAATACTGTTTTAAGACTTGTATATTATTTTTAAATTGCTTGACACAGCTTACACAAGGAAAAAAATAATTCAAAAGTCTCTATGTGGTAAACTATTGGCAATAGAATTACCAAATATTATACATTGCTATTTTTTACCTGTCTATTTAGAAAGTATTTTTTTATAATTTTAACTAAATTTTGAATTAGTTTTATAACCAGTTTTATTTTTTAATTACTAGCTTTTCCACCACTTTAAGGTTTGAAAAATAAGTTTTTTAGAGATTCCAGTTTTATTTCCATATGAATTTTATATTAAGAAATTTTTTAAAAATATTCTCAAGTATGTTTCGTAACAATACTTTTCATTGTGTTAATTACTGGATGTATAGTTATATATTTTACTAAGATATTAAGTACATTTGTTTTTATTAACATTATTGTTGCTGTATAATAGTGAATAAATTGAGAAATAAAATTACATGAGGACAAATCAAGCCTAAAACAGTATCATGTTATGATATTATGAACTAGAATGTCCGAATCTCATTATTATTATTATTATTTATCATGACCTTCCAAAATGTAGTTACTATATTTTTTCACATTCTCAACTCGATCAACTTTGTAAACTGATTCAAAATTCTGAAACAACAATTTCTGATTTATTGCATTCCCGATCATAAGTATTTTTTATTTCAAAGTTATAAATAGTGATTTCTAATTTGAGCTGTCTGTCTTCATATTCATTCCAAAATCTTGTTTATTTATAATTTTTATTTTTTATAAATAAATATAAATTATTATTATATTTATGAAATAAAGCAGTAATTTTTTGTTTCCTTTATGAAATAAAGGACTTTTGAAATAAAGTAGTCTTAAGTATGTATGAATGGAATTCTTGTGAAGTTTTAACTAAATAAATGATTTGTAACAAACAATTTAGTTACAGTATATTGCCTTTAAAGAAGTGGTTTTCTAAATAATTGTCTTCTATACTGCATCTACATATTTAATATAGTTGCATTTGTTTAGTTTCATTGAGTTGTTTATTCATTTTTTTTTTTAATTCAGAGTTTAATATGAATTTTATGCCTTGTTTAAAAGTGAAGTTTTGAAAATAGTTTATATGTATTTTCTCAAAGGTCTCCAATCTTGCTGCAGCGCTGTATTTGCCCAGCTTGCTGGAGCATCATGTCCTCTCTCTGAGGATGCTATCTTCCCACAAATACCTGCTAAATTTGAAAATCGAAATTTTAAGAAATCTCTACTTTCTGGACGTAGCAAGGCTTTACGTTTGCATGCTTCTCAGATCTTAAGTATGGATGTTATATTGAGCAAAGGTCTTGAATTAGGTAGTCACAGTCCAGATTGTTGGAAATATGTTTTTCAGTAAGTAATATACTAGTTTTCCTTAAATATAGTTGAAGAAAAGAGGCATTTATAATTTATTGATTATATGTAGTTTAAATGTAGCGACTATCATTTTATTATTGGCTATCTATCTAATCACTTCTTTAATGCAAAAATTTTCTTATCATTTAGTATTTTATAGTTTTAGCAGATAATGAAAATTTTAAACGTTAACTTACCTGAATTTTTTGATAAAAATATATATATATAAATTAGAAAAAAAAAATATATAAATTTTTCTTATTTTGATTTCAAGAAATTTTCTATATTTAATTTGTAAATATTTATTAATGACGTGGTTTGTTATGATTGCTTTTAAATAATTATACTTCTTGACATATATTTGTTAATATAAGTGATGATGATGTAGTTTAAGGATATAGGTTATAAGAAGTGATAACAATTTTCAAAAATTAATAAAAAAATTATATACTTTACATACATATGTAAATAATATATATATAGTTAATATATGAATTTATTTTGACTTGCTAGAAATGAAAAATATTGATATTTTTTTAGAAATTCCTCATATGTATATTATATAAGTAAGATAATAGCAAACTTTTTAATTATAGATGCTGCTTGTTTGTTTTGCAACTAGAAAATATGTATTTCAGTGGTCATGGTAATACTCAATCTATTACTTCTCGCCCTGCTCTTCATACTCAAAATCAATCTACCTATAGTGAATCCCATCTGACGTCATTGGATTCTGATAGGTATGAAGTGTTATCAGAACTAAAGAGAAAGTGCTAAAATCTCAAGTCATGATATTTCTCATATAAATAAGTCTAATTTCTTACATTTTTTTGTTTTGTTTTGTTTTGTTAGTTATGAATATTTATCAATGCCTGGTTCCACCGTCCCTCCAAAACTTGAGATCAAAGAAATTATAAAAGAAAATCATAACTTTGCAAATACGTCTGATGTAATTAAGGATCATCAACTACTAGATTCTATTGAAGTTCTTTCTCAGCAAGTAGACAGGTAAAGTAATTATTAATCCTTTTTTTTTTAATTCTTTATTACAGCATCAAAATTACTTGCCTACTGTTTTAGATTGGTTTCTGACTAAATATATCTTTTTCTTCCTAAGTATATCTTCTATGCAATTTAAAATTCTTTAAGTTGGACAGTGAAGAATCGCTTTTAACATTCTATTATTCATTTTTTTTTTTTTTTTTTTTTGCCAAACACATGTGGTTGCTCTATATTTGTATATATTGCTAACATTAGTAAATAATATAGCATAGTAATAAAATAACATAGGCTTATAAACACAATTTAAAGTAGACCCAACAAAAAATGTAATAAGTTTTTTAAAAAAACCATCAAGATAATAATAATAAAAATTAAAAACATTTCTCTGACACTGCATCTACTTATTGAAAAAGGAAGTAATCGTGTATCTATCAGATAAGACACAACTAACGGAATGTTAAAGTAAAGGCAAAATATGATATATATAATATGATATATATGATAAATATAAAGGCAAAAGCTTGATATCTTTACATCTGATTTTTTTAGCTAAAGATCAGAGAATTTTTTAGAACATCCCAAATTTGTACATTTTAGTAAAATCTATTGTCATTAAATATTGGAGGATTTTTGAAACTGAAATACAGTTTCAATCCAGTTACAGTCCATACTTTTTATAAAACAAATAATAATTACTTAAAAATTGGTTATATACAATTTAATCATTAATTTTTAATATCCTTGATATTTTTGTACATGCATTTGTATTGCATTGTTATGCATTTTGTATTGAAATATATTTCTGATGCATAACCTTTGTAATCCTTAAAATAGGTTATTTGAAGAAGCTGCCAGTAGATTGAATCTCCATGCCTTAATAACTTTCCTGGTTGAGTTATGTGCTGCCAGTCAGACACAACTCTTTACACAGAGTTACACTCGATTTTCTTGTACCAATAGTCATGGTACCAACTTGCTTCTTTATCATTTGGGTGATGTCATGTTGCGATGTGCTAGAGGAGGAAGACCACTGATACATGTCATGAAGTCATGGAGTGTTGTTGCTCCACATTTTGTTGAGGTTTGTATTTAAAATAACTTATTAATGTCATTTGCTGAACTTTCATTGTCGTCCACCAATAATTTATATGTATGAATAATTATTTTCTATTAAACAATTGATTTTCATTCTAATAAAAATTTGAAGTTTTAATTCATGTATCAGTATTGTGAATACAGTTATATTTAATGCCTATCATTGAGGAACAGTTTGTTTTAACTTTAATAGTAAAAATTTAATGTCAGTTGTCATCATTTGTTGTCAAATTTAGCAAATATATTATTTTTAATGTCATATTTAAGATTTGCGATGGGATATTAGCATACATATAATGTAAAATTAATTGTTGGTAATTAACAATATAATCAATATATATATGTAAACAATTCAATTTATCTACAATCTTAAAATTAATTATTTCCTAGCTCCTTTAATTTAAACTCTACTTTAATTTCTAAGTTGCAGAGAGTGGGTTGGGTTCTGATTTCCCATGCTACTCGGGGTCTAATTTCTTTTAAATATTCAACATTCACATTCATGTGAAAATTATGTTGCTCAATAAATGTTTGCCATCTAACTTTTGACAAATTCCTCTATTGAAACTATATTAGCTTTGAAGGCCTTCTTACACACTTTTTTCTTGTTTTTGGATTAGTTGTGGTGAGAATGTCAGTTCCTGGACATGATTTTAATAAACTTTTTTTTTTTAAAGCAACCACGAATGAACATTTTTATTCACCATAAAATAAAAAAAATCAAGTCGTGATTTCAAGTTAAACCCTTTCCTGCTTATTTACTAAAAGTTTTATTATATATACATATATAATATTAAAGACATCTGACTGGATCAAAAGTGTTATAAACGACAAACTTTATATAAATATAAAAGCAAATTGATGTTGTATGTTTCTACATTCTAATATAAAATGTAAATTTCATTGTAAAACCATTTTTATTTTTTATTGAAACATTTATTTTATTTTTTATTATATAATTATTTTGATTAATAAAATTCAAGATTTGGAAAAAAAAATCCCATAAATATGATATAAAAAGATAAGTATTGGATTAAAGTGATTTAAATAAGAATTTTGTTTTCTATGAAAATGTAGCTTGTTAGTTAAACTGACATGAGTGTTTTATGTTTCTAAAGGCAGCATGCCATAAAGACAGTCTAATAGCCAAGAAAGGAGTATCGACAATTCACGATATTGTTAGTGCACTTCTATCATCGAATTCAGAGCTTCCACATTTTCATTTTAATGAAGCACTTTTTAAACCATTTGAAAATCTCCTGTGTTTAGAACTATGTGATATAGATGTTCAAGAACAGGTAAGTGATTTTCTTTTAACTACTGCTATCTAATTAATGTTCTAATTTTTTTTCTTTCTTTCTATTTTAATATTTTTAAAAATTATTTTTGGTATAAAAATTTTAAAATACTGCATTTATAAAATTCTTTAAAAATAAATATTGTAAAATAGTAATATTTACTTTTTTTTCTATAGATAGTTAGTTCAATATGTGAATTTGTTGAGGGCTGTACTGCTGAAATTCATTCTGGTTGGAGACCTTTATTTGGAGCATTACGAACTGTTCAAGTACCAAGTATATCTAATCATTATGCTGAAACTGATATGGAGCGAGAGCATTTGCATCACTTGAGGGTTGTCCTTGATGTTTTTGAAGCATTTCTCTCTACAGACAATGTTTTTGTATTTGCTTATGCAGCTGTAGATTGTCTTCTATGTCTTCTGAAGCATGTTAAAGGCCCTAGTATGTAATGTTTTGTCTTGTGATTTTAAATGATAAAAACATATAACATAAAATACTGTTTTTTAAGGTTTTTCTTCTTTTTCTCCCCCCCCCCCAAAAAAAAGAAAAAATGATGTGTTTTTGATTAAGAATTTGATTTTATTAAAACAAAAATATTTTCAATTTTTCATCTTGATTTTCAACAAAATGAATTTTGCTTTTTTTTCCTTTTTTAAAATAAAAATTTCTTTTGTTTGGAATTTAAATTATATAACAACAAATATTGCTCATTTAAGAGAAACTTCGAAAAAAAAGTTTTAAAATTTATTTAAAAAATAAATAATGTTTGTGATTTTATTAAATTAAGTTATTAATATTTAAAGCCATCTAAATGTTTTATTTGTTTGTATTTGTTATAAATTAATAAGCAAGCATCTGTTTATGAAAATTGAAGTACAATCTGTCCTTCCATTAAAAAAAATGTTCATTTTTAATATAAAAAGAGAATTTAATGAAATATTGGTAATAATTAATAAATTGATTGATTTCTTCATCAGATTTTATCCATGTAAAAAAATTCCAATTATATTCATGAATTAATTTATTATAATATCCTCATAGCTGAACTTCAAGACATATCTGATATCTCCTGTGATTCTGTGGACAAACCAAGAGTGCCTCTAGACATGTGCTTAGCAGCTTTGAAATATCTAGAAAAGTGTTTTGATATTTTGTCTACTATGTACAAGATACCTACATGTCCTGTGTTTAATTCTGCTCATAGGTAAGCTGTATTTTTTATGCTTAATCATGTCTAGAGAATTTTAAAGCTTTTTGTAAATTACAGTTTTTTTTTTCAGTAAGATGATATATGTATTTTTACTCTTCAAAATGTTTTCATTTTTATTGGAAGTCTTCAGAATTCTAACTTGAAATAAAAGGTATTGATAATTATAAGTTTTCGGTTATCTAACTTATAAATACAGAAATTCTTTCATATTAAAAACCATTTAAAAAAGAATTGTTTGTTCTTCATAAATTTATTTAAAAGATGGCAATTGCCACTTAAATTTAACTTTCCAGTTGCATATCCTGCGATTTCCGCAGGTTGGCAATCAGTCGATTTTTTGTTGCATCCAGTGTTTTTCACAGTTTAGTGTTTATTTTTACGATGATAGATTTTTATTATATTATATTATTATTGTGTCATATAGTATCAGTTCACTTTGTTTGAAAAATATTTGAACTTATTTGTAAACATTGCATCTAAATAACAATTTTAAAGAATGATGCAATCAGAGAGTTAATATATGAAAATTTTGAATTTATCACATTTTAAACTATTTTGTGATTTTTAAAAAGGTAAATATTTAATAAATACTTGTATAAAGGAAATAAAATCTCATTGTGTATTTATATTTTATGTTATTAATCAGGGAAATTAATTGTCACACAACTATAGTAAATTATTGCAAATAATCATGATAGGATTTAGAACATGGTCTAGTAGCTATAGATTTTCTTTAAAAATTTGTTTTATGCTAGACTAGCCCCTTTGGCGACCAGCCAGTTCGTCAGTATTACCGCTCGCTACAATTTTCAATTAAATATTTTAAGTAACTGGTCTCTTAATAGATTCTCAAACAAAACATTTTTAATCTTCAGATTTTGATAGTCATACCAAACTTATACTGTTGTTTAGATCGTTTCGTTCAATTTACTATATATATTTTGCTAATTTGTTGTCATTTCCGGTAAAACTACAACTTTAATTTAAAGTGGAAATGATGAAATAGCAATTAATATAAAGATATTTTTTAATAAAACCAAGCGTTTTCTTTCATTTATAATTTTCACTGCTATTTATTTATTATTATTATTGAATATGAGTATTGCAAACAGAATCGCTCGGTATTTAAGTCTTATGTGAACTACAAAATATTTTTCAACATTTATGTAATATCACAAACAATAATTCATCAAAAATTTCTCAGATTCAGCATAAAATTCAGTTTTTAGTTTTGCTTTCAAAAGGATTGAAATGAAATCAATAATAATATTTTGTTCCGGCCTATAAATATAATTTCAAAAATTATGAAGTCTAAATTTAACGCAGTAAGGTGTCATATTCTGAGAAATATTCTGGACACACCAAATTTTAAATGAATGAATGTTTCTATTTTCCACAATCAACTAAGACTTATTTATGAAGTTTTGAATGTTAAAAATTTAGAAAAACTCAACATTTTCATAATCTTAGACCAATTAATCTTGAGAAACCTGCGCGCTGATTGACGTATTTTCTTTGAAACGATCGATGAAAAATCTAAAATTATCCCTCTTTTATTGAATAGTGATATTTAAATTTTCATAAATCAGTCAGTTTAAGTGATTGATTTAGTTGATTGGAAATTAACTCTTTTTATTTAAAATATTAGTGTTTCAAGAACATTTTGTTATTCGTGATTTCCACAGCAGAAGCTTTATGTAAAATCAAAAATTCGTTATTTATTAGAGCATTTATTGAATCAAGTTACATAAAATATAATCATTTTCCATTTAGACCATTTTAGCAGATCTGTGTCTTACTAAAGGTTTACAAATTAGCTGTGTGGCCCTGATTTGAATGGATATCCTGTTCATATTAAACAAAACTTGCCTTAAAATAAAACTGATTTATTGGATTAATAATATAGAGAGTGTAAAAGCTCATAAAATAAATTTTCTTGAATTTATTTTTTAGAAAAAATAATATTTCATATTTGTTTCATTTCCTACAGACAAGTGTCGAAAATTATATTTTTGCAGATTTCATTTCCAAAAAGATTTAATTTATTTTTAATTGGAGCTCTAATCAATGTGATGGCAACACTTTGAAAAAAGCTAATTTTTTTCCCATCAATGCGAAACGTGCTTGTGCAGCTTAAATTTTATTTTTATTTTGTACGAAAAAATTGTTGAAAAATATAGTTAAAATATTTATTTAAAAATTTATTAAAAATAGAAATTTAATTTTAAGTTTAAAACATTGGTATCATTTAAAAGATAATTTTTTTTATCTTTAACTTCATGTAAAAATCTTTTTTGTGATTTAATATTTTCGGAAGTTATAGCAGAAACATGCCACAATTTTGCTTAATTTTTAAATAAATAAAATTCTAATTAAAAATTCAAAAAAATTACCCCCAGTTGCATATTCCTGGCCTCCAAGGTATACACATGCCAAATTTAGTAGCTATAGGTTGAATGGTCTGGCCTGTAGAGTGCCAACACCGACACACACACATACAGCTTTATAGATGAGTTGATTATAATATGATAAAAACAAGAAATAAAAAAAAAATAATAATTCTGAACTCTGTTTCATCATACAGTTGTCAGTTTTCTATTTAAATGAATTGATGACTGAACTAATTGGTACCGATTGATGTCTTTTAGAATTTGATTATTATTTATACACTGGAGAGTTAATCTTTCTTCTTATAGGATTCAAGGATATTCTGTTCCTGATCTTGTTGATCCTGTCATAACAGGAATTCAGATAGTTTATTTTGAAGACCCTGACTCAGTTTCTAGTGACTCTGGAAGAATGTGTTCTTTGAATATTGAAGAGATAAAAGATGTAAGAGTTTAGTTATTTATTGACTATTAATTAAGTACTGATAAATTGAAAAATGAATGAATTTTGGAAAATTTCTTCAGCAAAAAAAAAAAAAAAAAAAAAAAGCTAGTAGTAGATTTTTGTTATAATATCTGTCATTGCAGACTTGGAAGATTTCAATAAAATAGTTAAAATATCCAGCATCTGACCTTGTTTTAATTTAACAATTGCATTAATTTGTATTGCAAGATCAAAATCAATTTCTTAGAAGTGAGCATTTGTTTTTTATGAAGTTAAATCTTTTTTGTAATAGAAGAGTTTTTAATTATTACTTTGAACACATATTTATAAAATGTTATTATGTTGCTAAAAAAGAATTTTAATCTTATTTTTAGATAAACAATATTTCAAGAATCGATGATGTTTCTGTTACACTTCAAAGCCTTGAAAAACATACAGGAATAATCCATGTTTGGTTTTTACTACTGGAAGGATTAGCTGGCACTCTAGCTACATGCCCAAAACAGTATCAATCAGCAACCATGGAAGCACTCTTCAATATGTTAAGAAATCTTAAAGAGGTCCCTGGTAATTTCTTTTGTTTATAATGGAAATAAAAATAACCTGAGTAATTAATTAAAGATTTTTCTTCAGTTCCCTCCCCCTTTAGTGGTTTTGGTTCTCCAATGAGTAATAGCATTATTTCTATGAAATGAATATGCAATAATAGTTTTTATATTATAAGAAGTGAGATGCTAACTGAATGATATAGTATTATTTTGTTATATATTTTAATATTATTTCAACAAATTTTTATAGAGAAAAATAAGTTTTATTTATTATATTTTAAGAGATATTTAATACAAAATTTTAAAATGAAATTTTGTTAATGTTATTGATATGCTTATTTCAGGTCCTGAATTTGGAATTTATTGTGTTAATCACCTTCTTTTACCTATGCTTCAGAATTGGCTAAGAAGAACTACCAAATTTTATCAAGGCTGGGATAATTTTGCTACAAATTTTAAACAGTGCTGTGGTTTAGCTACAGATTTGGTTGTAGATTACATTCAATATGTTTCAGGTATTTGTATATTTATGTTATGTATGGTACATTTAATAGCTAATGAATGTATATTTGTGAAGAAACAACATGCATATTTTTGTTATAGTAAGGAATTTTTTTTATACAACTTAAACTTTTAATATTTGATGAGGTGCTTACCTGAAATTTTTATGTAGGATTATATATTAGCTCGTATAGCTTAATAGTTAAATAGATATTATTATCTGAAATGAACAAAAGCAGGGTAAATGATTTATACGATTTTCTTTCATAATATAATGAAACATTGTTGCATATTTTTGTAAAATTTAAGATGAAACTTAATTTTGGATCCAAGGTGCATAGTTTCTTTCTCTCTCTCTCTCTCTCTCTCTCTCTCTCTCTCTTTTTTTTTTTTCAATTTTCCTTGCCATGATTTCAGGTGATCATGTGCAGATCAGCCTGATCTGCAGATGTTTCATCATCTGCAATTGGCAATGATTCAAGCAAAGGAATATGCATAAAGGTTGCAATTGTAAAAAGGAGACTCACATGAGAGATCAGGGTTGTTTTTGCATTAACAAAATATGTTAGAAAAAAATATTTTTAACTTATTGTTTTTCTTTCAAAGAATAGTTTGGACTATGTTTAATTTTGGGATTAATAAATTACTTTAAAGAAAAACCTGATCTCGTAACTGAGCCACCTTTATGACAATTCATTGTGAACTAACTTTCTAAACGTTTTCTCTGCTAATTCCTACTATTAGCTCACTCTCTCTCTCTCTCTATATATATATATATATCGTTCAAATTTTCAATCATTAATAAAATACTTTTTATTTATTCACTCTTCAAATACATTTTTTTTAAGCTTGTAGTGAATAACACTTGATGTTAATACAGTTTTTTTTCAAACATTAATTAATTAATTGAATTTGTCCAGTAACTTCTTTTAGGTCGCCAAATGGTCGCCAAGTTTGTAACCAATTTTGTAATTATTTAATAAAAAGTAAAAAAAAAAAAAAAAAAATGTTGACCTAAGTAGGAATTGATTAAAAAATTTTTTGTTTTATATATTACTTGTGTGTTTATATTTTTAATTATCATATCAAAAAAATTTCAGAATTAATATAAAAAAAAGAACTTTTATGAATACTTTTTAGTAATTTTTATAGGTTATTTTTAAAAATGTAACATTTGAAATTAAATATTTTTGAATATTGTATCTTTATTTAATATCTGATATAAATTATTTCTTATTTAAACATATTAATAAATAAATTCTCTTAATATCTAAATATGAATAAAACTTTTTAAATTATTCTAATGATGAAAAGTTGAAAAATGCTCTTTAATCATCCATTCTATTATCTGTTCAAAAGTAGTCTATAATAAGTGTATATATATATATATATATATATACACACACACACATTTATTGAAACCATATTTAAAGCAAAATCTAAATTGAAAGTTCCACTTAAATTCCAACATTTCTCCATCTAAAAGATAAAATGAATTCAAGCATGTTTTTTGAAAATATGAGAGAGATAATTTTTTGCATGTGCATATTTTTGGGCTCATGTTCAGTTTTTTGTAATGAAATAATTAAAGAAGACCTTCACTACTTCCCACCCCTTTCATCAATGATTCTGTTGCACTGCTAATTTGATGATACACCAAATTTAACTCTTTATACCAAGAAAGTATTGCCATTTATAAAAATGATGTAATATTATATTGTTTTTTATTCATCATATTTTTTTTTTTTTTTTTTTTTTTTGTCTTTAGATACTTCACCTTCCAAACTGTCCAAAGGGATTGGTGTCAATTTGATGTTAGAGCAGTTGTTTTTGGTGCTAACAGAATGTGTTGCACAGCCTATGGAAATCATATCCCGTCTTGGATGTGCATGTATAAGGTAACTCTTAAATTTTACTTACATTCTTATTAAATACGTTCACGTATTTTTAAGTAAAATTTTAGATTTTTAATTTCATTATTGAAATTTTTAGTATCGATTATGTTCAATAAATATATTTTTGAGATGTCAAATATTTTTTTAAGAAAGTAATCAAATATAAATGATAAGTAATTTTATTTAAAAATAATTCTGCAAAAGGTATTTGCATTAAGTTATAATAGATATATTTTTTGGTAATTTTTTTTTTTACCCTTTTGGTTTAATATTTCAGTTTAAGTGTAATGGATAGAAGTTAACACATGCAGGGTCTTACCACAATAAGCCCAAATTTCACTCTTGCCTTTTTGAACTAATAAGCATTTCAATATCATTAACAATTGATTAAATGATTTAATTTTCCTATGGAAATATGATTCTTTTATTCTTCATTTTTAATGAAATTTTTGAGTTCTGCAAATTGCTTTATAGTTATTCATTATTATTCATGTTGTGACCAATTAAATATTTTTTGTAATTATCTGACACATATTTAGCTTAATTTTAGTTATATTTTTATTTATATTCACAATTATAATGCATAACACTATGTAAAATAATGTAAAATATGAAATTTCTATACAATCAGAATAAAATGAAATGTATATTTGTGAAGCAATGCATGCTTTTTAAATTTAACTAAGTGTAATAATTTTTATAGATGCATTGAGTTACATTATTTAAAAGATGAAATATTTTTTAACGTACATGTTTTTAGACATACAGTCGTGACTGCTGGAGAATATCTGACTGATGAAATGTGGGAAATCATTTGTTGCAATTTGAGAAGAGCATGCCGAGTTAGTTTATATAGTGTGAAGCAGTTAATGGTCTGCTTCCATATAGAATCAGATAACTTTTATGGTGATATAGGAGAAGTGAAGGTTGCTGCTAGAAGAGATTGTACTACACAAGAATCTGAAAGATTAAGACAACTTGCTCATCAAGTAAGTATAATTAAATAGAAATTGGATTTTTTTTTAAAAAACTGTCTGCTTGTTATTTAAAAGAATTTTTCTTGTCCTACATTAATATTTATAAAAGAAATTAAGAACTTAAATGACTTTGAAATGCATTGATTTATAGATATGTTTGCATGGGTCCTGATTATATTAAAAGCTATTGACAAGATAAAGACAACTTAGGAAGAGATCATATTTTTGCTGCCTCTTGATCAGTTATCATAATGTTTAATCTCAGAAAAAAAAAGAATGTATAATAATTATAGAAATGAAAATTCTGCAAAAAATAAACCACATATCAAGGGACTCTTTGTTAAGTCAAGATTCATGTTGGAATTAACCACTTGTGTTGAAAAAATATGCCACACATTTTGAAATATTTTTGTTACAAAATCCCCAATGACATGCTGTACACATCCTTAGATGATTATCACAGAAGTAAAAATGATGTTTGTGTGCCATCAACTGAGATTATTTGCTGGAGAACAGTCTTAAGTCAAATATTAATTCATTGACTGACTTGATTAGTGACATGCTAATTTTCACGAAGGAACTAAAAATTAAATACCAACATATCAGGCACATGGTTGCTTTTGAATTAGGAAAAATGGTTTAGGCATGCTCCATTAGCTTAGAGATTACAACATGTATATTTAAAAAAAATCAAATATAAAAGTAAATAAATTAATAATACAGACAGTTTGGGGGGGGGGGGATTCCCATTACTATTGAATGATCATTTTCTCTAAATTTTTGCAAACCCTTATTTTCAGTTTTATTTGTTCTAATGAAAATTTTTAAACATTTACTTTCATAGCCAGGAATAAAGACTGTTTTTGCAATAAATTACTAATCTTTTACTGTAAAAGATATTGAAATATTCTATTCACTCCTAAAATAAGATAATGTCTATTATTAACTTCTCTCTGAGGAACATACAGTGTTTATTTTCAAAGAATGTTTTTTTGAATACACAGGGGTCTAAATCCATTCATTTACAAAAAAAAGAAAAAAAAAACCCATTAAATTACTTTAACTGTTATTATTATTTAATTTGCATTTAAATATGGTGTTGATATTATTTTGTCGTTATACATACTCATCCTAAATTCCAGTAGTTAGATTCAATGTTGCTGATGATTCCTAATTTTAACTGTATATTATTAACTGGTTAAAATTTTTATTTCTAGGATCCCAAAAAAGATTATATTTCTAATTTCATATTTTTTAATTTGATTTTAAATTCAAACTAAACAAACATGCTTTTTTAAAAATGGAATATATATATGTATATATTTATATATAAGTAAATAGAATTCTTTAGTTAATAGAATAGTTGACATTTTTTTCTTTCCAAAAACAGGTTTTTCTTCTTGATTGTCAGCAAGAAAATAGTCTTATCTTGAAATCTACATGTGTGGAAGATGATGAAAGATCTTATACATTTTTACTTTTTCCTCCAAACCATGGTCCAGATGACCCAGATACATCAGTTCTTCGGTTAGTTAGGATGTTAAAAAAATTGTTTATTTTTTATTATATTTATTTATTTTCTTTTTATTATTCTCTGATATTGTTAAAACAGTGATATTCAAAAAAACTCCAGATTTTTGAAAGGGTCAAATATTTATTTGGAAATTACTGAAAAATATCAGGAATATCTTAATTGATATTTTGTTGAAACAATCGGATCAAATAAATAAAGAATTGTATTTAGATTCATTATCATGATGTTCACATTAAATATGAATCTTATATTTCAAATTTTTAATTTAGCAAAATCTTTCATTCAATTTTTTTTAGTGACAATAAATTAGTCCCATTTATTATCATTATCATTATTATTATTATTCTCACTATATTGAAGTAAAGGGAATGAAGTAATGGAACAGTGATGCTTTTTTGATAAAAAATATTCATAGGAGGTCTATTGCTGTTTTATTGTTGTTTTGAATCATTATATCAAAAGAAATTAAAGATGAAAATTTTTATTATTGTTTTTATAATTTTTTATTACAGAGTTCCATTTCGAAGTCTTGTAGTAAGTTTGTTATCACACCAAATTCTTCTTCAAACACTTGGCTCCATACTTCTTCAAGGGACCAAATATATGCTTCCTACACTTATGACTTTGTTACCCTCAGAAAATTCAACATCTTCAAATGGAAATAAGAAGCCAGGTGAGATGTATTATCTATTTGAAAATGCAAATTAATACACTTTAGTTTCATTTCATTATTATATAATGGGGGGGATTCAGTTTTTCATAATTTTTGTGTCCTTAAAGAATAATGCATTCTTATAAAGATGCTTTTAAAAATCCTATCATTTATTGTGTCTTTCATGTTTAAATGGTAACTTACCAAAGACGAATGATGTTCATTTATTACTTGTGAATGATTATTTCATGAAATCTTTTTTTTTTCCAAATGATAGACATTTGACATATATTTATTTATTAAATGCTTTTTCTTTGTTATTTGGAATATATAATTTAGTATATATTTTAATATATTGGAAAAATTATTGTTAGTTAAAAGGAAGAAACTGTTGCTGCTAAATAAGAGGATTATTTTTTAAATGAGAATATTATTTTTTTATTTATAGTTTTCTTAATTTCAAACATAGCATAACTGTAGCAATTTATTTAATGATAATACCAAGAGTTGTATTATTTACTATGGTTTTCATTTGCTTTGTTTCATTAAGATGCCAGTTTTTCTGCATTTGGTTAATAGTTTTATATGTATACATATTTTGTTTATGAAATTAGCAAAAAATATATTAAGAAATTAAAAATTCTTGGAAATAGAAACTACACTATTAAATTATTTTTTAGGTTATTTTTTTTGTAAGAGTTTGAAATTATTATTTTACATTATAATTATTAATATGGATTGGTTTCAGCATCAAAAAAAATTAATAAATTTGTTCAATACTAGATATTTTATGCATACATTATGAACTTTTTTGATCATATAGTATTATTTTTAGATCAAATTTAAGATTTAGATATATCAAATAAATAGTTTAAACCTGTTTCAATTTCATTTATATATAGGATTTCTTTCAAGATTATCAAACAAACAACTATGCATACTATTTAAATGCCTTGAGGAATCTTACAAAACAGCCTGTGAGTTTGATGTGAGACCTGGTCTGAAATTTCTCATCCAGAAAGTAGCACAAACAAACGTTGCTGCTAATTTATATAAACAGGCTGGTGTTAGTTGGACTATCCACATGGTTACTATATTTGAATTGTGTATGTCATCTGCAGATTTAAGTTTGGAATTTGTAAAGAATAATTTATTGAATGAAGGGAAGGATTCACCAGAATCACTAAAAAGTAAGTGATATTAATTTTCCTTTTAATTTTCTTGCTTAATGTTGACATTTTCTTGTTTTAATGCTCCACTAAAAAAATTGTTTCTTACAAAATGTATTCATCTTACGCAATAGAATTCTATTAAATTCAATCAAACAATGTAATTGGAATATTTTTGGTACCTTGGTAGTCTTGTATATTATTGTGCATCTTTAATAATTATATAATCAAAATTAAATTCTATTTCAATGTTTTAATAATGCAATTAAGTGGGTCAAATCAAGTATACTAAATTATGTACAATTTTGGTGATTTTGGTCCATTGAGACAATGTTTTTTCCCTACTTTGGCCCATCACTGGTGTAACTTTATTTCTCAGTTTTGACTTTGGCACACAAAAGATTATTGCTTTCAGGCATAATTCTACTGTAATAGTGTAACTTAGCTAGGCTTAATTTTCTTCTACTGATGGGTCATGGAAGTTTGGAGGTGGGGTTACCAGTTGTGATATCATTCTTTTTTGTGACCAGTTTTTAAATATAAATATAGCCTTTATTTCATTTGAAATATTAATCTAACTGATGATGCTGTTTGTTTTTGATGTTAAAAACTACTCTATAAAAGAAAGATCCTTTGAATATTGAAAATAAGCCAGAAACAATAAATTGATAGCCTACATTATCATTTTGCTTCTAAAACAATAGAACAATAAAATGTTCAGCATCAGCAATATGAATTATGTACTCTTGTTTGATGTTGTAGAAATATGATTAAGAGTCTTTGTTGCAAAAGAATGGTACACAGATCTTGATTGAAAGTAAAAGATGTTTCCATCATATTTGTTTATACATTCCTGAAATTCATACAAGAAAAAACGCTGTGCAATGAATCTTTGTGCTATTTTTTTGTGCTCTATACTTTAAATTTACATAAAATAGAAGGTGAAATAAAAATTATAGAATCTTATGTTATTTTTCTTTGTATTTCAGTGTAATGAAAGATGTTTTTAATATTTTTAAAATTATTTTTCAGACAAGCTTCACTCAAGCTTTTGAATCACATTGTATTTAATTTAGGGATCAAATCATACTGGATAGAATTATCTGTTCTGTGCTTTGTAATTATATCTGTCATTAAAACTTTACATTTCTTATTACCTTTTGATGCTTGTTTCAGAATTTGAATTTTTCAATGAAATCCTTCCTGCTTTTAATGAAAATTTATAATTTATTTGAAAATGTTATTCTTGAATTAATATTTAAAAATTTATCGTTTAAAATAATTTATTATTAGTATGCTTAGTTTCAAACTTGTGCAAGAAATTTTGTAGAGTTCTTGAGTTTAGAGGACTCTCAACCTCCAATCCTATTGATTTGGGAGAGTGGCAATTCAATACAATCTCATAACATAAATGGTAGAATATATGTGAATGCATAATGTGGATAACAAATTAAATACAATTTTTTTACTTTGCTTCATGTATTGCATTTAGACTATGCTATTTTTTGTGAATTTTTCATTAAATTGTTTTTAAATATTTCTGAATTATTATATTTCTATTGTCTGTAAGATCTTAAATTTCATAAAAGAAATGTTAAAATTAGAATGGGTTTAATATTTTGAATATTGAAACAGTGTAAGGTCCAGTATTTATTTAAAATATTTCAAATTTTGATCTTCAGACAGGCAAGAAACATATTAATTTAGAATTCATATAAATATTTATTTGAGCATTCTTATAATGAATATGTGAGCTATTTTAAAGAAGTTTTTCTTGCATGTACTGATTTTTTTTCAATTATTATTTTTAGAAAATCTTGAGGAAAAATCTGGGAATGAATCCACATCAGCCAGCCCAAATATTGATGAATTTTTAATGCTCAGAAACAAGTTCAAGGACATCTGTGAAACATACACTGAACATACCATTGATAAACAGGGCCTTCCTAATATAGTTGATCGAATGAGTGATCAGCCTATTTTCTTTCTAGCAGCTCCAGCTGATGACATGAGTGATTTCTTATTTCCTTCAAAACAGAATGAATCGCAAAATCATCAAAACGAGAGCAGCTTAGAAATGTCATCATCACAACCATGTTATGATAGTTCAGATTCTGAGGATTTAACTAATGTGAAAAATGAGGATTCAAAAGATAAAATATATACTTTAGCTACAGAAAACACCATCAATTCACTCATTTCTGAATACAAGAAGCGTAAAAATCAGCATTCGATGCCTTCTAAACTGACTGAAAGGGTGACAAAAAAATTGAGTTCTAGCAGCAAGCGAAAGTCATCTGATGATTTAGTGCCAGAAGATATTATTAATCAGAGGAGGAATTCCATAATGAAGGTAAATATTTTCAGTTTTTTTTTAACAAGATTCTATTTTTTTTAAATAACTTTGAAATGATTAATTTAGAGTATTTCCCTAAATTTACAGAACAGAAGAATAGTGTAAAACTGAGAAAAAACATAAATTGGTTGAAATAATTTATATTAATTATCATTTAAATGTAATTTAAGGAGATCAATAAAAAGTAATGTAAAGAACAAAAAGGTGCTGAAGACAAGACTGTAAATTTTATTTTTAAAGATTTTAAAACTACGCTTCAGAAATTAAAAAATTACTTCAGTCAGTAGTTTAATATCAATATTTTATAACAAGCATTTGCTTACTTTTATTACTTAATATAAGGTTTCTCAGACCAGATAAGATCCCATAATTATTTTGTGACAAAAATTGTAAAAAACGATTTTGACAGAATGAATTCACTTATAATTCTTTTTGAATTTATTTAAAGCATCACGAGATGGAAACATTAAGATATATGAAGCTAAGTTTGTATTATGTAAATCTTCTTAAGTAAAACTTTCTTAAAGATTAGCAGATTATCTATTAAATTGTTGTTCTTTTCTAACTTTTTTGTGGTTCCAAATGTATGCATACAGAAATTAAAAAAATATGAAGAAATTTTTTTATATTTTATTCAAAACCACCTTAACTGATATATTGGTAGTTGTAAAGTAATATTTCAGATTTTACTATAATATTGTTCTACAGTCAGTGATAATGCAAATTGACCATGTGTAGAAACCTATATAGTAAACTGAATCTCAAATGAACAAATGATGCATGTTTCTTTACATCACAGATTTATAGAAAAGTTGGTTGGTTGTGTTATGTTTATTGGCACAAGGGCCATATATGGCCATGCTGCACCAAGCAAAAAAAAAAAAAAAAAAAAAAAAAACCCTTACATTAAACTAATTTCATTTTTAAGGATAGAATCTCAGAATATAAAATATCAGATACTAGTTTAAAATTAAACTGTATTTGAATATTATAAGTTTACATTAGGACAGGATTTAGAGCTGTTTTAACTACTGTACTGAAATAAGCATAGTTTTTGCAATATTGCCACTTTGAGCTATTAATGGCTTTTGTTAATTAATAGGTTTGGAGATAAATTTTATTGTATGTACTTCTTATCGTCTTAGTGATATAAAAGTATGTTACAAATTTGATTCTGCTTCCACTGTGTAAATAAAGTTACAAATAATAGTTGTTAAACAAAAGATTTACCAGCATATGATATATATACAATATCTCTTAATCTAATTTAATTATTTTCCAAAGTTTCATCGTGATTTAGCCTGTATTAACTTCATTCTAAAATGTTCTATTTCCTGGTCTAATTCCTACTTTTTTATTTAATTAATGCTATATGCACTCTAGAAAACTAAATTCAACAGGTTCTCATGCTCAGAGAAAAGGGATAAAAATCCTTAATGCTTAACGCATTCTTTTAAAGAAACCTAATTTTCCCTATCCTAAAATGACATGTATAAAAAAAAATCCATATCAAAATCTTATAGTAGAGACTAGTGAAGGAAAAATGTTGCCCATTTTTGTTCTTGTGTTGTGATGTAGACTAACATATCTCTTACCACTTATTCTTTAAATGTAAATTCTGCCTCCCGTGGTGAAATAAATAAGTTTTAAAATCTCAAAAGTTACTTCTGGTTGGCTAATTTTATTTATATATATCTATATATTTACACACACATTTATATTTACTGGTGAAATATTTTTGCAAATGTTAAAATTTTATTAATTTTGGCACAAAACATTTATTTTTTCTCTCAGGATGGTGAAGCACAGCTACAAGTATTCAAGCAACTTATACAGTCTTTTTTGGACTTGCACCAATCCCTCCCGGATGACCATTTTAAAGCATTTCTACCTGTTTTCTTTCCTGGTGTGCAATTCTTAGTGGCTTATACAACTGATGGTGAACTTAGAATTGCATTATCAGAATGGTTACAAAGATTAGCTATGTGCTGTGATTTTTATGTAGACTCGAGAACAGTAAAGTAAAATTTTCTCTTAAGTCATTTAAGTCTTCATGAACTGGATACCTGGAATTCATCATCAAATTGAAAAATAGTTTGATTGAGAGAAAGTTTTTGAAAATCAAATATTCTTGATGTTTCCTTTAGATTATCATCTAATATAGATTTATATGTTACACTAAATGATATTTTATTATAAGTACAAATATATAAAAAAAAATTATGTGCAAATTATTCTATATGTATTTGGTAGTTAAATTTGTATTATCTTTCAAAAGTGTTATTTTGATGGGCCATGGATTTTACAATATTAGCAATTTCTGTGGTTTTACAATAATTAAAAATATATATATTGTATTATGTATAGATTATTCAATTTTTTCTTGCTGAATACATAAAAAAGTGTATGAAATGAAAACTCTAATATGAAATATTAAATGTAGTTCTTTTATATTACAGGCTAGTGGTTGCTATTTTTAAATTAAAGATCTGAAAGTTAGAATTGCAGTATTTTCACTAGTTTAATTAGAATTTAGACTATACTAATTAAGTTTTTTACTTTTTGCTTACTTATACTAGTTTTATTACCTGACTTGAGATAGATTCAAACTCTTTCTTTGCTCACTATTAATTTTTTGTCACAAATTTACGACTGTGCAATATTTTTAATCTCTATTTGTAAAGACAGGAAATGCAAATATTGCTCCACCAAATATCGTACTCCACCACACTTAAGAAATATAATGGAAAACATTATAATTTTAATTCAAAACCTAAGACACAATAAAAAAAAATAATTATTTCTGATAATCTGCTTTATATTTTTTGTTCTTGTTCTTTGCTCTCTATGAAGTGCAATTGATTGTTATAAAACGATTATATTTGCTAGAAGTAGAAGAGAGAATTTTGAGTACAAATGTTTCCCCTGTGTTAGTTGGGATTTTTTTTCTCCTTTGGTGCAAATAAAACAATGCAATCTTGAATGATCTTATACATTGATTAGAATTGCATGAAAATTTGATAAAAAATTACATAGAACTAAAACTAATATCATCGTAAAAATAATTGTTTGCTATTTGAGATCATATGTAAATCTTTTTTAATGATTATAATTTCTGAAATTATTCTGAAAAACTGAGCAGAAATGCCATATTTTCCCTTAATTTTATTATTTAATTAAATATTTTGCTATATAATTGATTTTAGAACATTTAGAATGACACAATTGACTAAAAAAATGAACACCAGAATTGCATATACAGATTTCATATTGCTACTCTTAAATTTCAGAGGAGTTCTTGTGGCAGGCAGATGGATATTTTTTAATTATTATTTTGTTTTATATGTAAAGTAGGTTATAATTTGATTTTTAATTGCTGGCATACTTCTTTAGATGTTGAGTACTTCAAAACTCCAAGGGAAAAGAATTTTCAAGCTAAAAGTCTTCAGTGATTAGCCATTTTTTTCTTTATTTAATTATTTATTTCTTTATTTTTAAAAGATCTAATCAAAACATTTTTAGTTTGTATACAATATATTAAATAATACCAAATATGTATCTTTTTTTAATATATTAAATATTAATTTGTTATAATTCCTATCCTTTTTTTACACATACCATAATATGAAATTTGCACTGTGTAATATTTTGTTTTCATGTGACATCATAACAAATTAATGTTATTAATGATTAAAAAAAATTTGTGCTAGAATTTGTTTCTTACCTTATGATGGGGTGTATATATTTTTATTGACATTTATTGATTTTTATTATTATCTTTTCCTATTTTTGGTATAATTCTCAATTTAAAAGAATAACATCTTTCTTGTGATGCTGTTTAGTTTTTATTAATTTTTGCACATTAACTTTTGATGTATTTGAAATTTTTTTTTCATTAAGGCTTCTATACTTTCAGGTAATAATTTTAAATTTAATAGTTACAGTTATTAATAATTCACATCTATTATAATCTACATGAAAGTTTGTGAAACCATTTAGCAATAATATTAATTCACTTTGCTGACTTGTGCCAAATACGAAATTATTTTAACTGTGTACAATAGTTTTATTAACCTTTTTCCCTCTGAAAATTTTCAAAGTTCATTGATTTAAAGAAACTCTAGTTATAATTAGACCTGTCATTGGGTATCTTGATAAAATACATTTTAATTAGAGTCTGAAAAGTATAAAATGCTTATTTTTATTTTTTTTTTAAATTTTTATTTAGCAAGTTTTATACATTATCAAATTCTTCTTTAGACTGACATATGAAAAACATGTTTGCTGAATTAAAAGTTGCATAGTTGATACAACCAATTCTATTAATTAGGTAGGTATCAAAAAAGAGGAAATTTGTTATTACAATCTCTCAAAGCATCGTAACTTGAAATATTGATCGCATTTGAAATAATGGTTGAATTAAAAAATTATTTGAGTTATTTATAAAGTTTAAAAAATATTAAGCCATTTATTATTAATTCTGGGTTCAATTTCTAGCAGTTTTGTTATTTATCATTTTCTTTCTTTTAAAGGTATTGCTTTCTGTTATTAAATCCATACATGCCAGAAGGCATGTTTTTAAAACTTCTTATAGTGGATTTTTACTTTACATGAATTAGACTGAATATATAAATCTGATTTTAGGTATAAGAAATTTTGTTAAATTTGTGAGAAACTGCCAATGTAATTTTTATTTTAAAATATGGTTGCAGTTTTTGTATGTTTTCAAATAATTTTGATTTATATAAAAAAATCATTCAAATTCCCGACTGAACTTGTTGAATCAGTTTCTGTAAATCAAAAATTATCTGTACTTTAGTCACAACTTTTCTGATATAGAACACACCAATTTCTATCATTGCTTATTTTACTGTTGTACTATGATGTTAATGGTATGAAAGTTTAATCCGAATTCCTCCATTTTTCATTTCTCTGTTGCAGATATAGCATTGTTGCTTCATTAGAAGTTTGCATCAAAGAGCAGAGATCAGAGTCATCTGTTCAAAGGACTTGAATATCAAATATGCAAGATTTTTTTCGTATACTATCGTTGCAAAATGGGGTTTTAAAGGGGGGAGGAATGAATGATTATGTAAAACTGATGTAATGCACAAAAAGGATGCAAAACAATCGTCTATCTCTGCTACAGAAGACAAAATTCAGCAAGCTAGTGTGATTCCCTTGATATAAGAATGAGTTACATGAACGCAACAATAATTGACAATAAATTTCTGAATCTTTGATATCCTCTGATTAGAGGAATTGAATCTTTGCTCATCATTTCTCTTTGAGGCAAACTTTTAATAGATATGTCTGTAACAAAAGGAGAAAACGGGAGGGGGGGGGGGGAGAGACTCCATAATCGGGAATGGTTTTTTCAAAACTTTCTCATATACTCTTTGATAAGACTGTTATCCCAGAAAACTTTTGAATGTCAGTGGCACTGGCGAACAATAGTTATGAAATATTAACCTTTGGCGTGAATCAGCATCTTTGTTGAATCTATCATGTGATCCTTGGCGAGTTTTTTTTGCATGCTAATAGTTTCCGAAAATCAAATTTCTATTTAAGATGCATTTCTCTCAGACGATCAGGACAAAGATTTGATTCAAAGCTACACTTGTAATCACAAAATCTCATACAAAATTTAATATATTTAAGTCATTGCGTTGCTGAATTATCGCATTTACACGTTTCTGAAACGACAGACATATAGACAATCTGTTGGATTTGACTCATAATTTGACAGGGCCCTAGCTTATTGATGTTAAATTTATATACTATTTTATCTATGTAGCTCCCTTAGTTTTGTAGTTATCGTGTTAATGTATATTCGGACAGACGGACTGAACATAGTCTACTCAAAATGTGGTAGAAATCTGTAAATTTTGCGTAAAGACCATGTACCGGATTTCATCTAGATCAGCAGAAAACGTCTTTAAGTTATCTTTGTCACTGACAGAGAGACGGACATTTTTCAAATTTTTTTTTTTTTTTTTTTTTCATCTAAAACGTGGAGATTCGTTAAAATCTTGTGTTCGAATTTTTTGACAATTACAATACTTTCTCAATTCTTCATGTAAAAGAAAATAAGAATGACGAATTTAGGATCGAATTTTTGTAATTTTGATTCTTTCGAACTGTTATAGTATTATCATTACAGTACAACAAGAAAATACCGAAAACAGAAATCAGTGTGCACAATGCAAGAAGAGTTATGCTAAAAATGTAGATAATTTTTGGCTAACCTTGGAATACATTGGTTCCACCAAAAAATAAATCTGTGTCATATTCTGTTTAATTGCCTCGTATTTAATTTAGTTTTTTTTAATTAGTGATATTTTAAATTGTGGTGTCATCAGAAGAATTCTATCAAAGAAATTTCATGTTCTTGAATGAAAATTCTTTCCCAGATACAATGTATAAAATTGTTTGTCAAGCTTTAAAATTGTGAAACTAAATCATGTTGACATATATGAAATTTTCCAACTGATTGTGGAGTCAAGTGGGCCATTTTGTTTTTATCTAATTAATTCCTTATTTTCTTATCTTATTATATTTAATGTTATTTGAATTTTTATTATAAATGTGAGATTTTTTAAACATGTTCTATGAATTTTTACGATTTTTTTTTAAAAAAAAATATAAATCTAGTCACTTGATTTTTGTAATATCTCTGATATAACTTTGCTTTATTTAGAATCATTTATATTGAATGTGAAAAAAAGTGCTATAACGAATGTATTGAAATGTTTTTTAATGATGATGGAGAAAGAGCTTCATTTAGATAGATGGATTCCATATCATATAGAATGCTATTTTGTGGGTTTGAATTCATATTGCATTTATGTCTATTATAGTTATATCTTATTTTAAACAATTGTATTTTATTTTGAATTTTATAGTAATATTCTAGTCATTTTACCCCTTCGAATCAAGATTTTTCAGTTCAAGCATGTGTGATGTAAGCCAAATTGTAAAATAAAGTTATATTTTTGGTGTTTATCAAATTTTTTTCAATTCATATGCTATTAGTTTGTCAGACGTTAATTTTTCAATTCCTACTATTAGTTCACACTCTCCCTATATATATATATATTTATATAACTTGTTCAAATTTTCAATCGTTAATAAAATATCTTTTTTTCATCCACTCAAGTTCAAATATATTTTTTTAAACTTGTAGTGGAATGACACTTGATGTTAATACAGTTTTTTCATATATTAATTCATTAATTAATTTTTAATACTTTAAATAGAGTTTTAGCAGTTTGTAATGAAAATTGAAATCGACAGGCAGTAGCTCAATCGGTAAAATGCAAGATTTTAAGTATTTTACACGTGAAGGTAAATAATGCAATTCTTGCAAAAATCAATTTTTTGATACTTAATTTTTTTGATAATTATTTAATAAAAAGTAACTAAAATATATTTTTTTCTTTGTTGACCTGATTAGGATTTGAATTATTATTATTTTTTATATGACGTTTTTAAATAGCATTTTTTGACATTTTATGGGAGAACCCAAAAATGTTCCAGAGCAACCTCCTCCGAGATTTCACCTATCCAGAAATGCGGCTGGAGTGAGAGGAAGGCAATGAGAATATCACAATCAGGAAAATTGAACTTAATGTTAATATATGTCTGAGGTAAAAAATTGGAAGAAAATTTCATTTATAACGTTTTTAACGAATCCTTTGAAAAGCAATAGAAACTAATTAAAAGCTGCAAAATCATTCGCTAAGTAATTATATTACAAAAGCAATCAACTGTATCAAAATTCAGATTCGATGATGATAAACTATAATTGCTGTTATAAAATCGCATACGAAATTGCATATAATTAAGTCATTCCGTTTTCAAATTCCTCATTTATATATATATGCTTACGAATGTGCAGACCGACAGGCGGCCAACTCCTTGAACGGACTTGGTTTCATATCTGATACATATCTACATTTCAGATGTTAAATGTTCAGATGCACCAAATTCCATCCATCTATTTCTCTTCATTTCGTAGTTATCCTGTTAATTTATATCCAGACAGCCGAGCAGAAAGACTTTTTTTTTAATGGATTTCTTTCAAAATTTGATAGAAATCTACAAATTTGGTATAAAGACCATACACCAAATTTCATCCATTTAGTTCAAAGTGCTTTTGAATCACACGTTCACAAATAATTGGACATGATTCCAAAACTGCTTTTTTTCGCACTGGGAGAATTCTGAAACGTAGAGATCCCCTCAAATCTCTGGATTTCGAATTCATTGGTAATTGCAATACTTTCTCTCTGTATAATTCGCATAAAAGGAAGTAAAAATTTGCATTTTTTTCATTCGCGTTATCGATGCTTTTAAAATATTTTAAATTCTTTCTTTAAAATGTTCCGGTCCTTGTAATATATATATATATATAAGAATGTATAGTATATATATATATATATATATGAATGAATGTATATATATATATATATAAGTTGTATAGAATCTACATATGTTCTGTTATCTATGACGTGCCATAAGCCGTCTTGTTTTATTAATGTCTAATTTTTCTATTTTGTATCCATAATTTAATGTGACATTACATGAAATTGGTCTTCGCAATCGATGGCTTCAAAAGTATGAACTTCAGAACATGCAAGAAGTCTGTTAAAGGAAGAAACCACAAATGTATTGACACACATTCACTTAATGGTATCTAAATGTTTACTTTTTTCTGTGATATTTTTAATCCTCCTAATAACGCGAATTTCTGCCTTTCGCATCTGTGTCACTGAAATTTATCGTGGCAGACTTAAATTTAGCAATCATTTTTAGAGATACGTGAAGTGTGATACGAAACATAAACTCAGCTATATATAATTGGTTCAGTATATATCTATATATTGTTTCAATCCATCAGAAAACTATTTTCTTCCCAGAATGACATGATACTAATAGTTCAGACTAGTACGAAATAATTTGATAAGTTTCTTTTCTTTTTCATTTTGGACAAAAAAAAAAAAAATATTGAGAACCAAAGCTGATGAAAAAAAGATTAATGGAACTAAGTAACATTAAATAATCTATTTTCTTCGTATGTAAGGGTAAGCTGAAATCGATCAATGTTTTTATGAAGCATATATTGGGCTCTTTTTTAATTTCGATATATCTAAGTGTATATATGAATTTGATATCATTTTTCGTAATTCATTCAATTTTAAATTGCAATACTGATGGAATCCTTACATTTCATTGCCTTTTAAAAATTTGAGCTAAAAATAGAACAGAAATTCTATCTTTTAATCATTACATCTTTTTTTGTATAACTTAGCTTTTCAGCTCATCATCAAAAAGCTCTGGAAATTCGACGAGCTGTTAAAAAAGCGTTGTAACGAAGGTATCGATAAAAATAACGAATGAGTTTTATAAATAGCTGCATGAAAAATTGTGTAAGAAATTTGATTTATATGGTTAACACTCATATTACTAATTGGCTGTTACTAAATTTAGTAATTGCTTTTCATTTTAATACGATAGGATTATTTTGGTGATAGAATTAACTAGCGCCAGGAGGTCACAGCACATTTCATCGCCTTCCTAATTTAGACTAAGGCAGTCGCTTCATTTATAGAATGGTTATATGGTTCCAAAAAATTCTTGTTATTAGTTGGCAATCTGGACATATTCAAGGATATATTCATGTTCAGAAAAGGAAAAAGAAGAGACAGCATTAAGTCTGTCGGATCCATATTCTCCTTTGACCATTGTCCTAAGTGGTTAAGTCTCTATAGTCTCTCTTCTCATGCCGCTATGTTAATAGTCAATTTTTTTTTGGATAGTTAAAGGATAGTGACAATTTAATGATAGAATTTCGAATTGGTTTGATTTGATAGGGCATTTACTGTTGATTTCAATTTTTGATTATATTGCAATGTTCTATGTTACAAATAGTCAATTTGTTAATCTGCATTAAATAAAAAAAACTGTATAATTTTAGTATAAAAACTATATAAAATATATATATAAAACTATATAAAAAAGAACAATATTCAGGTAAGATATTTTTTTTAAAGTTAAAACGAGGATAAAGCACTTTATGAAGGATATCTTTCAAAATAATGAAAGAAGAATAAAAACACATTCTTTAGGATTGGAGGATCGAGATATGATGTCGTTGAAAATCTCGTGTATATAGGCCTGGTGCACACTAGATATAGTATCATGAGATTAATACCTTCGCTTAGATGTTTATGGAAGTGAGGTTGGGATGTAGGTTAATGTATTGTTTTCATCTCATTTTGAATTAAATTTATTAAGTCCATCTTTAAACAGTCAAAATGTAATTTCAATCAGCGAGAGCTGTCTCCCGAAAACTTTCTCGCATGCTCTATACTAGCCATGCCAGAGAGCGCCTTCCGTAGTAGGGGCGTACATTGGTTACGAAATATTAACCTTTGGCTTGGATTTATCATTTATATTAAATCTATCGTATCATCATTGGCAAGTTTTTTGCGTTTTATCCTTCGCATGCAGTTTATAGTATCCGAAAATCTAATTTGCGCTTAAGACAATTTTTTCTCAATCGACTGAAACAAAGATTTGATACAAAACTACACTTGTAGTCACAAAATCTCGTACTTAATTTGATATATTTAAGTCGCTGCGTTTTTGAATTATCGTGTTTACACGTTTCTGAAAATGCAGATCGACCAGACGGTCAATTCACCATTGGTTTTGGTTGAAAATTTGATAGTCTCTATGCTATAGATGTTAAATCTGAGTACCGAATCTTATCTATGTAGCTCTCTTCGTTTTGTAGTTATCATGCTAACTTATATTCGAACAGCCTGACAGACAGGCTATCACTGCAAATTTGCAAATATTTGCGTATATCAAATTTCAACTTTCTCTGTCAAAACGTTTTTAAGTTATCTTTGTCACAGACAGACATTTTCCACAAAAATGTGTTTTTTCGAATTCAGGAAGATCTAATCTCGAATTCTAATCTTTTGACGAATCGTTTTCGAATTCGAATCTGACGATTGCTGTATTTTCTCTATACTTCGTACATGAGAAAGTAAGTTTAGCAAAACATACAATGAATTTAGTTTGCTTGCCAAGAAAATACAGTTCATTCTATTAACTGATTTTTATAGCAAGATATGTGAGAAGATTGGAGAGTAAAGATTTTTATATTTGTCTATAAAAATAAATTTTTTAATGTTGAAAAAAATACTTTTCAGTTTAGAAATAAAGACACATTTCAAGTTTTCAAATATTTTATAAATAACTTTATGCATGAAGAACAAAAAATTTAAGAACATTTACAATTAAAATCTTCAATAAAGTATGTATATTTTACAGTAGATATCTAAGCAATGAAATATACAAGTGCATACACATTTATTTATACAATAAAAAGTTTTAATATCTTTGGTTTTCTTTGCATATACCAGAGAAAAATTATTGCACTTATATTATAATACAAAATAAATAAACTCAAAACAAAAATAAATATTAGACAAATATATATTCGAAAAATTCTTCGAATTTTCTTTAGAGATATTAGATTATAGATTAGAATTAGATTTAGATTAATTTTATCATATTTTGTCTTCAATTTCTCATTAGCAGTTATGAAATTATGATGATGAATCTATTAATCTCAAAGTTTTTCATCTTCCAAATGAAATTTTAACTGCATCGATTTTGTTTTCGAATCTTAATACTGAATCTGGCCGACGATTTTTTTTATTGTTTATTGTTGTTTCGTAAAATTAATAAAATCACAAAATCTCAATCCGATTTCAGCTGGAGTTTTCAACATGATAGAATGAACATTTGATGTCCCAAATTATATTTTTTATCTTTGAATATACATTGAGAGATTTGTTCAATTATGTTGCAAAGTAACTGTATTATTAGATTTGTTATTTTAATATATACTTTATTAATAGGATAGTAACTTAAAAGATTCTGTTTAGATATTACTTTTCCTGAATATTTTAAATAAGTAAAGATTTTTTTATTAAATAGTAAAAAGAAATAATTAAAATTATAATTAATTTTTAAGCCTAATATCTTCATCGTTATAAAAAAAAAGGAGGAAAAATGATTTAAAAGTAAACATTTTTGAATATTTAAAATTTTTTATTTTTTTAAAAATTATATTTTAATAAATAAAAAAAGTTTTTATTAAAATATGTAAATATAAAAAAAAAACTTTTATGCTTGGTTTCTAAATTTAACTCTTTTTGTAAGCAAACTAAAAACAATATGGGTAAAAACGATTAATTAGAATCCAGCTTAAAATTTTGATAATTTTTTTTTCAAAAATGTAAACAATTGCATGAAAGAAATTAATTATCCATTAAAATGTTGAGGTTTTTGAAAATGTTTCTTTTCGTATATTTCTTAGAGAGTGATATAATTTTTCAATCTTTTCTGAATTAAAAAAAATGTATATATTTATATACAAGTACGTATAAGAGAAATATTGATTTTATTATAATTACTATTTCTCAGAAATACTTATTTCTCCATTGGGTTTGTTTCAAACTTATACATATATGTTAGCTCTCGTACAATATTTACATAATTTCATATTCGGAATTTTACATTTCGTAGAAAAAAAAAATGTACCATACTCATTTTAAATTTAGCGTGAAATAAATTTAAACGTTCTTTTAGGTATAAAAAATTTTAAATTACGCAAAAATACAATTAATTTTTTAAATTTACCTTCACTTTTATTATTTACTTTTAATATACCAAATATTCACTAGAGTAAACATTATGTCTTTGTTAAAATGAACTCTACAGTTTGCACATTGGCTTTAGTCTTGCATAATTTTTAATTATCATAGTGGCAATCGATATTTCTTTAAAACTGATGTGCCTAGGCTTTATTTCATTGCTAGTTTAGAAAGTAATTTTCAGTGCCAGAGTAAAGATTATGCTAACAACTTAAAAAAAATTAGATTTAAAAACGTTTTACAAATAATATTCTGAAAACAGGCACTAAATATGGGAAACAAAATTCGGATTCCGGAAAATTTCCGAATATTTACATACAACTGTTCATATTAAAGCTGTATATAAAAGAAATTTTTATATTTCAATAATTCTTTTTCCATGTCTCAAAAAAAAATTGATGTCGAGATTGGCAACGCTTGTAAGCTACGGAATACCATGTAGTGTAAATTCTTCGAATCTTCACATAAGAATACAAAATTTAAAATCTAATTTATTTATTTTGCCTAAAAGAGAAATATATTTTTTTAAAATTTAATTTTAGAAGAGAGATTTGCTGCTTTTTAATAAGGAGGAAAGAAAACTATTTATTATTGCTAGAAATTTTGAAAAAAATATTGAAATTTTTCAAGAATTTTAAAATAGTTGTCTTTGGTTTATGCCTTTAGTTGGGCTTTTTAATTTCTGATAGTTTTTAATCATAAAATTCTCATACATCACACATGTTTAGCTTATTGTAGTATTTTAAGTTTAAGCATAATAATTTCGTAATATTTAATGAACAAAATTTGAATCAATACTCAGGATTTTACGTCATTTAACAGTCGGTTAGCTATATCCGTAAATAAGTAAAGATTTGGACCGTTACTTTTTCTATTTATTTCTTGAGTTAGATATATACAGGTCGTATGCTGAATATGGATGGGTAATGTTTCATTGTCTGAATGCTAATCTTTAATGATTAACCCATTGAACTCAATAGAAACTTTTAGAAGGAAATAGATTTTGTTGAAAGCTGAAGGTTTATAATTAAAAAAGTTTAAGTTATAAAATCAAAGCACATGAATGTATTAAATTGAAATAATTGGTTGTTATTTTTATAAAATTAATCTATGATCAAGTGGTGTACGATTAATACTCTTGCCCAGTTCACTGCGAGATTTTAAAGAAGAAAAATCATGACGTCACAGAATAAGTAAGACAACGTGGGGTTTAATTACGTCAGTTAGAAAATCATCAATTGATTCCATTGATACTGTCGAGATTTTAAGGGCTTGAATAGAATATAACTGGATTTTGTTATGTTTACAAAAAATATAAGTCATATTTTGTTTTATATCTGCTTTTTTTTTCATTTTTCTCTTATTTTATTGTTTAATATATTTTACTTTAGATGAAAATGATACCCTCTTTGCTAATAAAACCAAATCTGCAAGACTTTGATCCGAACATTGAGTTACAATTTTTAAATCTTATTTACTCTATAAATAAACCGAATAGAAAATAAAAATAATCAGTAACCGAAATCAATTCTGCCGCACTTCTTAACTAAAATAAGTAGCTGGCATTTTTTTTCTTCATGGAATGTTTCATATACATGTAAATGTGGTTACAATAAAAACACTCCTGTTCAAAGCATTGTAGAGAAAAGGTGAGTGGTTTTAAAAATGCCAAATCTTACTAATATGCATGTCAGGAATGGGGAAAGCTATTGCAAATAAGATTGAATGGAATATCCGATAAAAATTTTCATTTTTTTTTCCATCTCACTATGCTTTAATGGGTATTGAGTGTTTATAGGAATTATCAGCATTTACTGCACTCTTTTATATTTACAATTTATAAATGGTAAAAGAATGCAATACAATAAGAATACAACCTTATATTCACTATCAAGTGTGCAATGTGTATCAATTATGATCCGGATAATTATTCGATTATCTTTGAATTATATTAAGATATAATTCGCCATTTCCATTATCATTAATTTTAGGATTTTTCTGAAATATTCGTTTTGCCATGTTTTGAAACATCGGAATAAGGCATTCATAAGAATGCTAAATTTTTTATCCTCACCAGTGCTTCGAACAGAAATGCTTTACTTTTAGCTATTCCGTAATGAGGATGGTACATTTGAGCAGATGATAAAAAGAAGATTTACAATCACTGCATGAGTCACCGGGTAAACGCGCGTTAAGAATTTATTAAGTGTATATCAGTAAGGCCTCCAAACTGTCGCAACTTCATTCTGTGCTGTCCGTTGAGATGGCAATGCATTCAAACGCAGAGCATCGAGTCTTTCACGCGCATTTGGCAGTGACTCATGCCCATTCGTGCCACTGCCATCTGAGCGAGGCTCATCAGAAGACGGCGATTGCAGTTCTTTGTTGAGCAACTCTGTATTGCTTATCTGCTGAGCCTCTTCATGCTGAGCCGCCATTGCGGCTGCCAAGTCATACGAGTTTCTGGCATCGTTTCCAAGAAGATGAATGGATGGATGTAGATGGCTTTGCTGGTACAGCTGTGGGTACAGCAGAGACGGAGGTACCATGCTTGGTCCTAAGTACATACCTGGTCCCCCAGCCGTGCCATTGCTGCCATAGTAGCTCTGAGAAGCCAACAGATAGCTAGCGTGGTTGACTGATATTGTTGAAGTTGAAGCACCTGGTAGAACTGGAATGTTAGTCCGTGGTACTGACAGAGATGTGTTGGAGACTGGGATTTTTCCAGTTTCGACAGATAGAGGACCTTGGTTGGATTCTGAAGTGGCCGCTGAAGTAGCTGAAGATGGACTGCTGTTTAGCGGTCGGCACGCTGATAGCTCACTCTTAGCTTGACTTAAGTTGTCGAGGAAGGGCTTGAACGTGAATGCCGAAGATGGGTGAAGTTGGCTAGTGCCATTAGTTGGTGTAGAATCTGGAGATGTATTGGGATCTGAAAGATATACATTTCTTTTAGAAATAAAATTAAATTGATAGATGGGTTTTTTTATATCTACTTTCGAACTGAAAAAATATTATAGAAAAAAGGACAGATCACTCATTGCGATTGATATACTTCTACAGGAACAAAATCAAAATCAGTAAAGTGATAGAAATATAATTAATAAAATAATATATTTATGATATTATATTTATTTTCCAGGTTTCAAATAAGAGCAAGAACAACATTTAAAATATGCAGATTATCTAAAAATGTATTCTGGATCACATTTGTTATCGGATGTTTTTGTGTATGAATTTAACCTCATAGCGCAGTATCAAAATTAATAATAAGTAAATGATTTGATTTGATTTGGTGAAGTCCACTGGCATATAACCATTTTTGAATCAACTGCATTAAACATAAGGTGAGGTTTAAAAACCTGTTCAAAAATTAAATCATACGTTATAACCAGCCAACTTGCACAGTTTGAAAAAAAAAAAAAAATTTAACAGCAGGAAAATTATGACTTTAAAAATCAGACCGAATAACCATTTTTGTGGGGGGGGGAGGGTAGGATGAAAATGGGAAACTTTTTGAAGAATGTCTTTAGAGTATTACATGGAGAACGAAAGCAGCGAATGAGTTGATTATTAAAATATAGATATTCTATTAGAACATGGAGAATCAACATCGGGTGTTGGTTTACTATGCATCGACGAGCAGTTTTCTAAAAGCAAATGTTTATGCCTGACTCGAGTATTGCTGATTCTTAATCTAATAAGAATTGTGCCGAGGTTTCTATGTCAAATAGTCAGTTAAATTAATAGCGATTGAGTGAGCGAAGTACAATAGATACTCAAATATCGACGGTCGTTAAAAAATTTAAATAAAAAATAAAAAACGATTTTTTAAACCTAAAAATCATGATTTTTAGGTTAGGTTAGGTTTCCACCGATTTAAAGGAAGGAAGGAAAACCAACGGATTTTACAATACAGAAATCTGTTGTTTATTATCATAATTCTAACTATATGTTTCCGTTTGTAAATAAATTATTTAAGTTCTATTAAAACAGGAAATCGTATGGTATCTCCATTTTGTCCGATATTTTGAATGCCACATTGTATCGTAAAGCTTTCGTAATAATCCTGTTGGACAATTTGCGGTAATAGGAAGGAAAAAAAATCTGTGTTGATTTGTGTTCCTTTTTTGGCCATTTTGTGGATTAACTGAGGAATGAGAAATTTCTGTAAGCAACTTTCTTGCCTCACCAATTCAAATAATTTAAAGTATCTACGATGTTGAAAGTTTATTACATAAATTCAGAATTTAAATGATTATGGCAACTTTTTGATATTTCACACAAATGTATTTCGTGCAATGCATTTTACTCACTTTAGTTGCATATTTAAATAAATTGATTCGTCGAGTTTTTTTTGTTATAAATAACAAGAATATCTTAAAATTTATGTATATTTCAAACTCACATAATTTATATTAAAGTGCAATTTAATATAAAAAGATATCATGACACATCCATTTATAACATTTCTATAAGGATCTTTTACAGATACTTTGATTTACCTGCCAGAGTGGAAAGGTGTGCATCTTGACTGGATGCAGTGGTTGCAGTGAAAGCACTGTCTATGGTGTATCCGGCAAATCCGGCTCCACGGAAAGCAGCTGACGTGAAGTAAGGTGAATAATGAGCGTTATATGTTAGCCAGTGAGGATGATCACCAGCCGCAAAATTGAAGGTCTGTGACAGATCTGAAAAGCAAATACATGATTAGACATTTATATTTCATAGCAAGACTACATGAATTTCATTTTGCTATTACACCATTATAAGAAGAAGGGCAAACAAAAACCATAGACCATCCGAAGGCACGCGAAAAAATCTGAATGATTGAATGCTGAGATAGCATTGGCGGGAACTGAAGTACCATCACCGGCTTCAGGACAACCCCTTTCTGTAGGAAATACATCTGTACAGGTAGCTGACTCCACACCATTTCTGTATCAACCAAGGTGGTGAGAACCAACCATCATACCGAAAGCTTTCATCTCTATGTCAGAGATATCTTCCGATAATTTACAGACTTAGTGAATCTATTTTCCGTTCACAAATTGTTTTTTTTAAATGCAGATGACTTACAATTTTGCATCAGTACATATTTAATCACATGATGGATACGGGTCCGGAATCTATATCTGACCAAACACGATGCTTGATTTGTATGTAATGATAGAGTAATAGTGTAATGTTATTAGAGTCGGCCTTTAACCAATTGGACCAATTATTCCCATTTTGACCCCATTTCAGAATGAGTTCGATCTACTCTTGGCTCAGTTCAGTGGTGTAACAGAAGTAAGGAATGCCTAGTCACTTAAACAAGAGGCTAAAAATTGTTAAGAATTTAAGAAAGCTATTTTTTCCTTTCTTAGCTCAAATCTCTTAAGAGTCTTTAAAAAATTGCTCCGATAAAATTTGGAAGAATTAATGTATACACTCTGACTTTGGACCAAGGTTAGAATAAGCTTTTAGATTTCTTTTTCCATATTCAAATTTATTTTTGCATCATTAACAAAAAAAGTCAAAATTCTGTTTGGACAGAATACGCTGAAAATTAAAAAGTAAAAGAAAGTTGATATCTTTTATTAAACACTATAAAAACAAATATGTCTAAAAAGTTTTACCCCGTATAATTTTTCCTTCCGTATTTTTTAACCCATTAATAGGCCATTTTTTTCTAGTAATCTTATATTAAAGTATTTTTAGAATTGAGACAAACTTAAGAAAAATGATTAATTTAGCACATTAGATAAATTTAATTTAATTTATTAATTAATCTACTAATTTAGCAATTGATTGATTAATAACTAAGGAACAAGTTAAGACACATAATTTTGTATGAGAAAAGAAACTCAACCAACTATGTTTTTGTTTTATTGAAAAAATTGTCAGAACTTATGCCAACCTACATAATTGCAAACGAAGATTAATGAATTTGGTGATAAATGCATTTTTGATGGTCCTAGAAAGGGTTGATTCACTCTAAATTTGAAAAAGTGAAACAAACATGAAAATTCTTAAGTTAAGTTTACTCAAAACCAAGGCAAATTGTTTCCAAATGCACCTCGTGGATTCTAAGACAAGTCCTAGACTTTATGCCTTGTTTCGTCTGATTTTAATTAAAAGAGAGAAGAAAAATGTCAAGAACTCATCACATATATTTGCAAGAAAAAGTTGCGAAATGTTGGATTTTAATTTTTGAAGTCTGATTCTGAAATATTGTGTTTATAAGCACAGATATACAGACTTTCTTTTCATGGATCTCGAGCAAATTTTTGTATAGACCAAAGGTTCGGATGTGAAAACCGCATATCAAATTTAATTTGATTAATTCATTGCCTATTTGAGTTATAGTGGTCACAAGAGCGGCAGACTGACTGTCCGACAGAAAAACGTAATTACAAATATAATTTTTTTTTTCAGTCTAGGAGATCTAAAAATGGAAGTTTATTGAAACATCAATGTAGAGTTTCTTTGACAGTTTCTAAATATTCCCACTTCATATATGAGTCTGTAAAACGCCACTCTTTAAACTGATAAATACATTTAAGTAGCACAAAAGGTATTTTCATATGATCTATTTCAAATAATTAAATTTCTCTCCATCAATGCAAAAATTAGAAGAAATAATAGAAGGAGAGGTGCATTAAAATAATTTGTGAAAGTTAGGTCTAAAATATTAAAATTACTACTATCCTCTTTAAATAAATTTTAATCTTCAATTAAACAAAAGACATTTCTTAGAAAACGAATTAGGGAAGTCAATGATATTTTTTAAAACCTAATTTGAAAATTTACTAAAAATCAATAACCATTCCGTAAGGGGAGCACTTCAGTGGCGCAAGGGAAGATACTAATCCACTTTATTGAAAGATCAATAAGGAAGTTGGAATCCCTAGAGTGTACCCCTCAATTCGTCACACCAAAACTGAAATTTATTGACAAAGGGTCATCAAGTTGATTCTGGACTTCAAAAGCACCGAATCCACCCGTTGCCATGGCAGCACTACCCTCATCGTTTCCGGCACTGAGAGGTTCACGTGACCGGACGTGAGCGTCATGAAATCAGTCATCCTTCCTCCCGTATCGTGATGCCGAACTTTTGAAGGGGTTTCAAAAGTTCGAAAACAGTAAACAAGTCCCCCTGGACAACTTGGGCCAATGAGCTTTCGTCTGGCTCACAAGCACCCGTGGGGAGGATTTAGATTAAAATCTAGTTCGTTTCTAGTAATAACTATTACAATTATTATTCGACCTGATTTCAAACTATTGAATTATTAATTTCGGTATACTGTGAATGGAGAATTTGGAGCTAAGAATCTATTAAAATAATATTCCGAGTCATTAACTGTGACTAATAGGATATGGTTAAAAGGATAATGTCAGTTGCAATCGTCATGCTTAGTGAAATGTATTGTACAATATAGGACAAGATATTTTGATGTGGCAAGTTCACATATTCTCGATATAATAATAATAAAAAATTAATAGGTTAACTCTTAAAAGAATTTTTTAAATCAATATATATATTAAAAGGGCCAATTTAAGACTTGAAAGATATTTTGGAATCGCATCTACCTACATTCTTCGTTTTATAAAAAGATTAATAATACATAGTTTAAAGTGGAGATTCCGAAAACTTTTAAGCATTCGGTTCATTATTTTAGAAAAATAATCTATAGAGATATCGGTGAAAAGATTTTTATCTTGAGATGAATAGTACACGTCTTTTTCGAAAGAAAGCTATGGAAAAAATATTTTGTTAAAAAAATCTTTTATTAAGTATAATATTGTTTACATAAATGATAAGGAACCGTTTCGAAATTAAAGCGTACACCACAAACTTAGTTGAATATTCATAGTAAAAAGGATAGTGATTAGGTTGTTGGAGTTTGATATGACATAAATCACTTGTTTACGTTTTGAGTTTTAATTTTTTTTGACTTGTGGTTACCATGTAGATTCATAAAGAATTTAAGTCAACATCAAATTTTTGTTAAAGATTTAAAGATTAAAGATACATGCAAAAACTTGTAAGAAAAAACAAGGAAACGAAATTGAAGAATTGTTCTCTCTCTCTCTCTGAATTAAGTCCCTGTTTAAGTAACTTTTGGATAAACCAAGTTGAGTCTTTGTATTTCTTTTTTAACTTGACGCTTCGACTTTCTGCTTGCAAAAACCGTTCAAACGTTTCATCTTCCACAAAATACCAATTTTTTTCTTATCACCACAAGTAACATTTCAGTAGTAATCCTTCCAAGCCCTTCTTAAACCCCATCTTATCTCAGTTTTCAAATCCACCGCCCCTTTTTTAATCACCGCCACTTCCACGCAAAAATAAATGGAGAGATACTCATCAGACTAAAAACTATTCATTTGCACGTTGGAAGAGGCGGAAAAAAAATAACTAACCCTAAAGATAAGGCTAATACATATTAAGTCGCAAGAAAATCAGCGAACAGCAAGAAACAAAAAGAGAGCGCAAATGTAAATTGATGAAGACTAAAAGCGAACCCCCTTTAAAGTAAGTAAAGTCTCATTGCTTCAATACGATTTGAAACTATCGATCACTTAACTTAATTACAGCTGAAATGAGATTTAAAGGCCCTCATTTCCTAATGACCTGAGCTTTGGGGGTGGTTGTCGACCCCTAGGCACACGTGATGTATGGGGCATGTCATTTTTATCTGGGGCTGCCCTTTAAGTAGGATAAAGCACCGCTGTGGTCCCACGAACCACAACTTTCTTCGCCTTCTCGCCTCGATTAGTCGCATGTGATGGTCGACTTGCTGCTGCCACTTTTTTTTCCCTAATTTTAATCGATATTTATCGTTTGACGTGCGTGGAAAAAAATAGTAATGATGGGACAATTAGTGGAGTTTAGGATAAATTTAATGAAGTCGCCAAGTGCAGTAGATTGGATGGATGGATTTAACTCTTTTGTTTTATGGAATTCAGACGCGCAGAGTGTTTGGAGTTGGTGTTGGAAAGAATAGCCATAAATTGTTTTCAATGATGATGATGATGATGAAGATAAGAATCAAATTGATGATGTTTTTGTCGTAAATGCACTCAAAACCAAAGAGAGAGAAAGGAAGCATTTGGGAATCACAAAAATCGTTAGAGAATGTGCATTTAATTTTGTTCAGTTTGTCTGAAAGATTTGTTATAAATATGAAAAAGTATGAATTTCAGGGCGGATTTAAATCTTTCGGTTTACTGAGTTTGAGCATTTAGAATTTTTGGAACTATCATCGTACCGAACAACGACAAATTATCTTTGGTGATAGTAATAAAAGTCAAATTGATGATGCTTCTGTTTGAGATGCTTATGAAAAGAAAAAAAATAAGAAATAATTGAAGAATCAGCGATGTCAGAGAAGGTTCCAGCCTAACTTCCGTTTTGTAGATATTTGATTTGTCAGATAATTAAGAAGATGAGACAGGGTAAATTGATTTGTTTCATGAGATTTATTTATTTTGTTACTGTAATCGAAAATTGTCTCCAGTGATGATGAGGAAATTGAAAGCCATAAAAATGTAGAACGATGATATTTCTTAATTTTACAGATTTTCTTCTTAATTTCATGATCCAGAAAAAGAGAGAAAAGAAACAAATGGAAATAACAGAGTTAACGATGAATTCGTTATTTAAATTTGTTTTGTTGAGGTTTGGTTTTCCTGATCAATAAAGATATTAGATTGAGTAGAATGGATTTGGTTTATAGAAGCTGATTGTTTCTTTTAACAATCAATAAGTATTTCCAATGGCTGTACTAAAAGCTGAAATAATAACAGAATTTTAATTTGCTTCGCGATTTAAAAGGCTAAAAAATCTATTTAGCAGTTAATACAATTAGCACAAAATACCCAACAATATTATTAAGGTATCTTCACGCTATTTCCAGGCATTCAAAATATTGAACAATATTGCAAATATATCATGCAATATTTCTCGTGTATGAAGTATGCTAAAAGAAAGTACCGCAATCGCTAAAAAATTCAAATTCGAGATTTTGAGACCTCTTTGAATCCGAAAAATACATTTTTGGAATTATGTATGTCTGTTTGTCGATGAATTCTATAACTAAAAAAGGTAATGAGATAAACGATTCCGTAACTGTAGAACCCTCGACTGTAGATTCTTCTGCGAAAATTTATGTGATATTTATACCAAATTTGTAGGTTTTTTTAAAAAAAAATTAAACTTTAAATGAAATCTCTGAAAAGGAATACGTAGTTCATGAACATTTACAGCTCACTGTAAAACTGCTTACTAAGCAACCACTTCAGCATCGTTGGAAAAAAAACATTTAGGGGACAATGAATCTATACACACACACACACATACACACAAAAAAAGGGGGAAAGAAAGAAAGAAAGAAAAAGAAGGAATTGCTATACAAACACTGCTGATTGCGAATTAGAGCTAGATTTATTGTTAAAAAAAGCATTGAATTTTTAAAACTTCAGCATTTTGAATTCCAACACCAGTATTTCAAATATTTGCTGTCTGCATATTATAGCAACAAGATAAACACCGTTTTCATGCCGTCTAAACATAACTGCATCTTATTTTACATTGTTTCATAACGCCATGTACTGTTTTTTCCTTTTAAAAATACACATTAAATATCAAAGCTATATAGGCTCCTTGCGTTTCATGTATATCACATGAGTAATATAACGACACCGTAAAATATTAATTTTTGTGAAATATTTTTGTAATATTGTATTAGGCAGAATGGTCATAAAAACCTACCAGTTTACGGATTCATATATTGAGAAGCAATATTCGCACACAACTTATTTCAGGTTTCCCAAGGGGTATTTTGCACATAGCTCTCTGTAACTGGCGTTCCTGTTATTAATCCCTATATCCCTATATATTATTAATCTTTTTATATCATTCTATATTTCTCCGTTATTTACAATAATTTATTTGAAAATGTTTTATGTCGTCAATTTTCATCATACGCGCACTTTTTTATAGCGGCCTTTTTGGCTCTAAATGTGACAACTCTCTCCTTGCTAGAAGGTGGCTGTCAGTGTTGATTCAGGAAGCATCAGCGAATGAAATTTGGTATAAGTTTTAGTATCTAAAATGTAGATTCGCATTAAATTATAAATAAAATACATTTGTGCAGGAGAAAAAAAATTGATGTTGATGTTCGAAAAGTTCGAATATTTTTTTTCGCTTTAACCTTAACCGTGAAAGCTCTATTGTTTTAAATCATCACAATCTCGAGCACACACCTTCAATTAACAATATCTGAAATTTCCTGTCGATTGGTTGAGCGGATATTCGCCAGGGGCTCATATTTTGGAGAAGAAAAAAAAATTATAACCACATTTTATTTTAAATTACCAGGAAGACCTAGTATTTTAAAATATTCGGCATTTTTGTTGTTGTTGTTATAAAACTATGTTTTTTTAGGAGGAAATATTTAGATACGAATCGCATACTTATTACATATGAATATTTTCCAATCTTACCTACATGTGAACTGATCATTTAAAATACTAAAATCACGAATGCACTTAGTTTAATTTGTTATTCGAATTGGTTAACACTATAATTGCATTGTTGCTATTGGATGTGAGCCGAACGTATTCGTATTCAGATAGTGTCATATAGCGCCTTCTCACAAAATTCTGAGGTACAAGTAGGTTATCATCCTATGACAACAATGTAAGTTCAACAGAAAGTTATGAGATGGCGCTATATGACATTGTCAGCATGTAATAGATGAGCACATAGAAAAACGCTCTAATAGTTATAAAAACTGTTTTGAGTTTTTTGTTTAAAATCTCGTTTTTTCAAGAAATATACTTATATCGATAAACTTAAAATGCAAAGCCTTATCTAAAAATAAAATTTGATCCGAATCGTTACAGCCGTTTGCGAGATACACGAAATATATATATATATATATATATATATATATATATATATATATATA
>JAPMOR010010098.1:62312-74092 GCA_026543865.1 Argiope aurantia | reverse complement strand
TTTTTTTTTGTCCCTATGTTTGTTAGAATCGTTTTATTCGTCGAATTTCTTTTTTCTAATTTTTTTGTCCCTTTTTTTGTTACTATTTGTTGAATCTTGCAAAGAAAACTTTGTAACTAGTATTTTCCCACTATTTTTTTTTTTTTTTTTTGGTCTCCGATTTTTTTTTTTTGAATTACTATGGTTGTATAAAATACTCAAAAAGAAATATCTTTTACGTTGCAAACTTTGACCAAGCATACATTACAAGAATTTCCTTTATTAATTAAAGAACACAAACTGCATTCATGAAAGAACAATAAATATATTAATTTATCGTTTGGTTTATTTCTTTCAAAAACTTTATTTCGTCTGCAATGTAGCAGATGAAAAATTTACATATTTATTTGCAAATAATAAGTAATGTGCTCAAATGCAACTATGAGCATAGTATAAAATTTTATTAAGAAGAATGGTCAACGAAATTTATTAATTATTGAGGATAAATCTTTTCATTAGGAAATTTATTTCAAGTATGGCATATTTTGAAGAATATAAGATGTTTTGTGAAATCCTATTTATTTTTAAGTGGTCATCATTTAGAAAAGAATTAAGTTATTAATTAAAAATTAATTATACATTTTTATTCAAGAATATAATTATAACTTATAAATAGACTTGAGATTATGTTAAGATGAAATTATTATACAAGTTATGATTCGAATTCAATGAAAAATATTTTAAAATGTAGCTTTAAATATTGCTTTGCGAATCAGCACAAAATAGAATAAATTTGAATTTATATCAATTTTTTTCATTTATTATTTAACGGAGTTTTCACCCAAGTAATTATAATTAAATGGCATGTACAAATTTTTCACGCGTTGGCCATTTTATTCTAAATTTTAATCAAATAAAAAAATTTTGAAATTGTAGGTACATTTAAGTGTTTTAACATTCAAATTACAATACTGAAATATTTAAAGCTTTTATTATTTTCTTTAAATTTGAGTTAGAGAAGTGTCAATAAAAAACTTCAAAAAGTTCATAAAAAGTAATTAAAATTTCATATTATTTCATGAACACCATTAATTACTTTCTTTAAAAATATAACATTATGGGAAAAGTAAATAACTAAATATTAATAATAAAGAATTTTAAAAAATAGGTGTAGAAGTTTAACTATTATCGGGAAAAAATATAAAATAAACTAAAAATCCATCGAATAAATTAATTCGCATTAGTTTTTATAGTAACCAATATGAACACAGGAAATATGAATACAAATGCTGTTCGGCCAATTACTTTATCTACACTATAATTCGTTTTAGTCTTTTGGTTAGAAAAATAAATATTCCAATATTTTTAGACACTTAATAGTAAGTAGCATTATAAATGCAATTAATTTAAAAATGTGATGTTAAAATCTGTGCTAAATAATTTTATTTCAAGCTTTCGCTATTTTTTGAATAGTATCGCAAATTGACATTAATATTATTTATTAAGAAATAATAATTTAAAAAAAAATGTAGAATATGATTAGGGCTTTTAAAACTCAGCCAAATTGAAAAGAACCTTTTTCTTTCTCATACAAAAAAAAATATTTATAAATAAGCGAAAGTGTAGCAACAAACTTGATGTATGGGACGATTTTGATAAGAGCGTTTTTCATCGCCTCAGAAATCGAACCTTCTCCCCTCCCTATTTTCTCTTCCTCTCTGCATCCGCTCGCAAAGCCTGCATAGTAGTGCCATCTATCGGCAGTGATTTCTAAATCGAATCTTTGGCCTTTCATTGTAACAGAAGAATTTAACGTAGGCATCACGCTATTGCTTGCTCTCCTAAAATATCTTTACATTGCTGCTTTAAGAAAGAAACATTTGCTCATTTTCTCAACATAAACAAATCTGTGATAAACCTTGACATTCGAAAAAAATCGATGATTTGAAGTCGACTCTCCTGTGCTGAGTGAAGAATTCTCCTCTCCTATTGATCGTGTGCTTTGACATGTGCCATCGTTTAGCGCTGTGTTTATATTCAATTCTAATTTTGCTACCAATTATATCCTTTTCTCATGAAATAATGGTGAATGGAGAAACCAATTATGAAAGCTTATCTACAATCGAATCTGTTATTTCGAATCGACTGGCAGAAAACGATTTTAAAAAGTACTCAGTGAACTTACAGAATATTGACCCTGAATTTCATGTGTTTATTGATCTGGATATCGAGAGCAATCACTTCAGTACGAGTTATAAGGATTTCAAAACCACTCAAGCAAATTTGTACTACAATATTAGTGGATCTAAAATCGATATAAATTTCGATGAATCGTTATACGGTTCTGATACCCCTCATCAAGTGTGCATTCGTCATAAACCGAGAAAAGATCGTATCTCAAAGGAGGAAGAGAACGTTGTCGTGAGCTCGTGTAAAAAACGTCCCTCTCTCATAGGAATTCGCGTCAGCAATGATCGTGCTTCCATTTCTGATGATGGTATAATCGAACTTCCAGCAAACACCGAAGTGAGAATGCTCTTATTTGGATTGGAATTTTCGAACGAAACCGAAATTGCAATTACCACCATAGGAAAATCAAGAGGAAGTAGGTGCGATGACTTGCCGTTAATTAAAATAATTTCTCTGTCTTCCAGTGATGTTCTGTCAGACAGAATAATAGAAATTGACCTCTCGCTTCCCGTTTCTAATAATGGTGATTTGTATTACATGTGCTTTAAGAATACCAAAGAGACGATTTCGCAATGGATTCACCAAGGAAATGAACCATGGCTGTCATTGAAACCTGTTGGACGATTCCTTCCAATAGAATTGCAGTCGATTATCATTTGCTTTCTTCTCATATTATCAGGACTGTTTAGTGGATTGAATCTTGGACTTATGGCTCTGGAATGTACCGAACTCCGGGTTCTGGAAAAGTGTGGAACTGAATCTGAGAAGAGACATGCCAGGAAAATATACCCTGTGAGAAAAAGAAGTAATTACTTGCTTTGTTCATTGCTTCTTGGTAATGTGTTGGTCAACAATACCTTGACAATCCTGCTCGATGATTTAACTTCTGGTATGATTGCTATTGTTTTGTCTACATTTGGAATCGTTATCTTCGGTGAGATCATACCACAAGCAATTTGTTCTCGCCATGGATTGGCAATAGGCGCTAAGACACTGTGGGTGACGAAACTCTTTATGATCCTGACATTTCCTCTTTCATATCCTATCAGCAGAGTTTTGGATTTTGTGCTTGGAGCAGAGATTCGAACTGTTTATAATAGAAAGCGATTAATGGAATTTATCCGCTTGACAAAGGATGATAATGATCTGCAGAATGAAGAAGTTGACATCATATCTGGTGCCCTAGAATTGACTAAAAAGACTGTTTCGGACGTGATGACAAAAATTAACGATGTCTTTATGGTTCCTATCACTTCAGTCCTGGATTTTGAAACCGTATCCGAAATAATCAAGCAAGGTTATTCCAGAATCCCTGTGTATGATGGTGACAGAAGCAATGTTGTGGCTCTCTTAAATATAAAAGATTTGGCATTTGTTGATCCAGATACTCAGACGCCTCTAAGGACCTTATGTGAATTCTACAACCATCCAGTGAACTTTGTTTTCGAAGATACCACTCTAGATGTCATGCTGAACGAATTCAAGAAAGGGAGGTCACACTTGTCACTTGTTAGACGTGTCAACAATGAAGAGGACGGCGATCCATTTTACGAACTGTTGGGTATTGTGACCCTGGAAGATGTGATTGAAGAAATCATACAATCTGAGATTATTGACGAAACGGATGTCCTTACAGATAACAGAAGAAAGCACGTACGCAAAGAATCCCAAATCAGACAAGACTTTTCGGATTTCGCCAGGCTTGGCTTTGGCGACAAAAAACTTACCACCATATCGCCTCAACTAGCATTGGCGACATATCAATATCTGTCAACTTCAGTTGATCCTTTCAAAAGTCAATACATCTCTGAAAGTGTTTTGAAGAAGCTCATGGCACAAGATGTGTTTCTAAAATCGAAAGTGGGAAAAGAGGGATATGAGCCTTCATCGAATATTCTGTTTCAAGCTGGAAAAGCTGCAGATTATTTCATTCTTATCTTGGAAGGTCGCTGCTTAGTTACAGTGAGCAAAGAGAATTTAGTATTCGAAGCTGGCCCTTTTGCAACATTTGGATTACCTGCTATCACCATGAATACAAGTGAACAAGATCTGCAAGGTTCTAGCAGTAGTACTGAGAGTACACCTTACAGAGTTTTTACCCCTGATTATACTGTTGTGGCAACTGGTGAAACTGTTTATATGAAAGTGCATTTCGCTATATATCGTTCAGCTGTGACGGCTACTTTATTAGAAAGACAACAAAAACAGGATTCGGATTCTAGGGAAGTTTCGAAAGCGGAGTCGGGGCGGAATTCACAATGTTCCAATTCAAAAGATACTTCTGAAGACTTATCTGTTTAATAAGTAGTGTGTATAAAAATTGCATAATGTCAATCAAATGTTAGGTATAGTGGTAGTTCTCACGAATTCCAGATGGTGATAAATATATTCCTGCGAATTTTTGTTGATATATTCTTCTTTAAATAGTTCTATACTTTTGGCCAAAAAATCTCCAAAAACTGAAACATATTATGCAATAAGTGTGTTCTTTAGAACTAGTGATATAGAAATACCATATTTGGTGTTTTATTTCGTAATCAAGCATTATGAAATATAAAATGGTCGTCCTAATGTGTTCATAAAATAAGTGTTGTTTTGTAAATTGTGTAAATGTAAGAATTTATTTAGCAAACTGTTAAATTAGTGCCATTATCATCATATAAATATATATATTTACAACAAGTTTTGCTCATAAGAATCTGATCAAATCTGTGATAATGTTTATGTTTGTTTGCTCACGGTAACTTACATTTCATTATTACCTACATTTAAATAAGAAATGTTTAAGTACTTTAAGAGCTTATAAACTTTGAATAACGTTAAAAAAATACTTAAATTAAATTTTAAGCATTTTTTTTTTACTATTCTTGTTATATTTATATTTAATTCTGGACTATAATTTATTCTGTATTAATATATAAAATCCGATAAGTAAGAACATTTTTATCTGAACTGCTTTGGAACTTTTATAAATATATTACAACTACAAAACTCATGAAATCAAAAGAAAATCTATTCAACAAAAATCGATGTATTTATTGGTGTATCTATTATAACTGTAATTTGAATGCAAAGCTTTTATTTTCAATTTAAAGTAGCAATAGAATAAAGTACAAATTTCCATGAAATTTCCTGATACTCATATTCATATATATATATATGTGTGTATGTATACTGTTGTTATCAATAAATATGTACACAAGAATTAGTTTACTGAAATTAATCTATTTCAAATGGTTTTATTTTCTACTTGCGTGTTCCTTAAGTTCTTTCAAAGCAATAGATGTATAATAAATGTAAAAATTTGCTTTTAATAATTATTTACCTTTATTATTTGGCAACTGTCATATATAATTCGTTGATTTAAAAAACGTATAATTTTTACCACACTTACAAGTGGCAGAAAAACAAACAATAAATATCAATCATCAGCATTATTATATAGATTGCATACCATCTTTAGTGCAATTTACAATGATGTACAATCAAAATACATATAAAAAATAATGTTTATTTTGATTATTTTTACAGTGAATTTAGTATTTTTTTTAATTCAATATTTGCAAAATATTCTTTTTAATAAATACAAATTTTTAACAAAATCATTATTTTTTTTAAATTCGGAAAATTTCAATTTTTTTCTTTTCAGAATTTAAATATTTAATTTCTATCCATTTTTCTTATTCAATTAAATTTGATTATGATAACCGAGCCAGAAAATAAGAAGTATATCGAGAACTTTCTTTGCATTTTCTCGACGCTCTTTTAATCTTTTATGTGACAATACAGTAATTAAAATGGGTTTTATTTAACATTTAAATGAATCAATCATTCTATTATAATCAATTCAAGTTGACAACGTGTGTATGACTGCATCCAAATAAATCTTTCGCTAAATGTATATAAAAGTAATCGACATATTAAAACATTTAACTTTAAATACCAGAAAAAAATATTCCAAATGAAGAATTTTTATTTCAGACGAAAAATTTAACTTGCTATCAACTTCAGCTTTCATCGATCATTATATCGTACTTTAAAAATCGAAGACATATAAAATATGTAAAATTCTCACTAGCAAGTGGCAACTCATATAAAAATCCAAATATCGGTTTTGCATTTTTAATTTTGCTATGTATAAATTCAAGGAATCCGGGATGTTCAATGGAATTTTTTACTAAAATATGTTTAGTTGAATATAAAAAATATTATCTTGAACATAAAGGAAGTTAATATATTATATATTTTAAGATTTGGTATTTTAGTTCTGTTTTAATATGTAATATTAATAAAGCTTTTGTATAATTTGAAAAGTTCGTGTTAAGAAAAATTCGTACAAAAATTTGGTTTAATATAGTTAGTTTATTTACCTTTTTTCTATTAGAAATTTAATTTAATAATGACTTTTTCCAGAACTACTGTTTATACATGACTTCATTAGAAGAGAAAATAAATAGCATTTTTTATTAACTCAACTCAAATCTAAAGAATCCAAAATGAATTTTGAACCCAGCATAAGAAATCTTGCCACGCATTAATTTTATATTCATATGTATGAAAAAATTTAAAGAAGCCAGCGAAAAAAACTTTATTAACTTCCTTAGCGAATTAACTTCTCTTTCTAGATCAACTGAGTGAACTGTGGTTTTGAAAAAATTCTAAAATGAAGAATTTTAAAAGTTAAAGATTATATATATATAACTAAACGATTTTTTTTTATATCAGTAACTTAATGACTTTTGTTCTTTCTTACAGCTAAAAATGTGCATTTAAATGATAACACATGTTCTGCATTCATTTTGATTTTCTATCACATGTTTCTGTCTTCAAGTTATTGATTTATTTTAAAAAAATGGGAACAAAATATCACTGAAATTTTCTCATTAGTTTACTCGGTATTGAGTTCTAAGGTATTTCTCAGTAGTTTGCTTGGCATAGATGTATCATAGTGAAAGATTCGATTAATTGATTAATTTAACAAAACTGATTGGCTGATATTAATCATTTTCTGTTTACCTATATATCAATGATGAATACTGATTTTTTCAATTGTTATGATATGAATAATAATATGGAGTTTCAATATAATAATTTTTTTTGCATAATATATTTAGATAGCATCGAGATTTAATATTGTTAGTCTTTAAATTACTTTTAGAAATAATGCTACTATCACCTATGAATAAAATGTGCTTTAATTTATAATAGCTACTTTGTCTTCAAATATAAATTTATTACAGCGATTTTTTATTGTATTCAACAATTTTCACGAAAAATTTATGTTTTTAATTTCTATTTAACTTTTCTTTAATTCTTAGCGCTATTTTTAATGTCTGACAGCAGCTTTTGTTTACAATATTAATCCTTAAAGATGTCGTGACAAATAAACATTAGTAGTACGATTTGACAAAACTAAAGATTCAAAATTGAATATGGTATTAATAGAAAAAAAACAAGCTCAAATTAATACTTAATTTAAAAATATAAAAATTAAATTTCGTTTCTATTTAATAAATAATCAAAATTAAAAAAAATTTATGTGTAAAAAAGTTTACAACACCACTAAAAAAAAAAATTATTATTTTTTTTAGCAGCTCGTGCCAAAATGCATATTCAAAAGGATAATATTTTAAAGCTTTAACCCGCTGTTTTAGGTAACAACTGCATCCATCTCAAGTAATGACTCTTCTCTAACGAACTTCGAGCGTGAACCAAAATTATTTTTTTTTTCCTACTCGCCAAAATTAGCATCATACAGTTACACTTCTACGACAACAACAATTGAATATTTTTCTTCCCAGTTGGCACCAAAACAATTCGTGACTTTCTACAAATTGATAAGGTCAAACATTAAAAAAAAAAATCCACAAAGAAATATAAGAATAAATAACTGGTAACTTCTAAAAGATTTATTTTCCCAGATTTCAGCTGGAAATAATTCAGATATATATGTATTTAAGTTAAATGAAAGTGAAAGTCACCTCAAAGTTTCTCTTAAAGATATTTGTTTATCTGAGTCACGATTAAAAACATTTTACATTATTGAAATTAAAAGCCGATTTCAAAGATGAACATGGCTGTATCCATTTCAAAGAAAATGGTTGTAACTACGACTGAGAAGCTAAAGTGGAGAAATATCAAAAACTAGTTTCCACATTATTAATAGGTTATCGAGAGGTATATTTATGAGTTTCCAAATACATTTATTTATAGCTGTAATTCGAAATCTAATTTATGTATTTCTTTATGTATTCTTTATTTATAGCCTCAATTCTGAGTATAAATGAGTTTATCTTTAAGTAGAAAAGATTAAAAGTGCTAGACATAAATGAATCAGATATACGATATAATAATTTTATTTAATACATTTAATAATAGTTGTCTTCATTTATATACATCATCATTTTCTCTTTAACCTTATTGGACGACTTCAATTTGTGTATTTATATATCGTTTTCTGCTATGGATAGTTCCAACATATAAAAATCTGTTTCGAACAAAATGTGCTGCAATACCATTTTACTCTAGAATATTAGTCAAAAGGCTCATGATAAATTTGAAATTAGCATTTTTTGTTGGCTAGAAAGTTTAATTGGATAGGGTACTTATAACCCGCAACTGGAGACGGAACCAAAATGGCTTCACGTTGTTCAATAGCTCTGACTATCCCATATTTTTTTTGTCCTTGAATACAATCATATCCTCAGTACCTTCAAGTAATACTTTTAGCAGCACGTTGGCAGAAGTCCAAGTTTGAACACATTCAAATAACTGAGTTATTCTTTTTCAAAGTTTTCGTTCCTATCTTCACATCTCTGAAAATGTGATTAAAAAAATATATATGACGCATTCATTAATTTCAGCATATTGCAATCAATATTGCATTCTTCATTTTTATTTGTTATTCTAACAATTATTAACATTAGTGCCGTCCCATAATATATAAACGAAGTATTCATCAAGAGATTGTTTAGGTTTTACTCATAATATCTTTCCAAAATTTTTATTATAACATTTAGCATTTTTAATATTATGTATTTTCAGAATGTATTGTGTATCCAAAATAAATTCCAATGGTTTTTATAAAAGACAAAAAAGAAAAATAACAATGGACTTTGACTCCAATGAAATTTATGGAGGGATGAGGATAGTTTACATCTTTGGAAGATGGCGAGGAAATCGGACCATACTTTTGTCTACCAGTTTTTGATCATATTGGTTACGAATGCAAATCAGAGGGTAGAGTTGATTATCTCTTTACTCCGATTGATGTCAGCCATGCTTTGATCTATTAAATCAATAGAGGTTTAAAAAAGTAAGTTCGTGATATTAAATAGCTTAGTTGAATCCTCAAAAACTTTCAGTATAAGCGGCATATATTTTTTATTTCTTTGCGGATACTTTAATTATTTTTGTTTTTCATTTTTAAGCAACACGAAAGCTATTTTGGGACGGACCTTGTAATTTCAAGCGACAGTTACATGAAGAGAATTATACCTAAGCTAGCAAGATAAATTAAACTTTAGAAATTGCTTTAGATAAGAAATTAAACAAGAGAAATTACTTTAGATAAAAATATAATAAAAGTTTTCAAATATACAAAATACTTTTTATGGTATCCGCATATGTTCAGACACTATTGTGAGAATGTCATTAAAATACATTTTTGTAATTATATTTTAAGATCATTGTAGCATAGAAGCTTCAATTTAAGTAATAAAAACTTGATTAATTTCCACAGATGTTTTTTAAAGTTATATTTTAAAATTAAAAAACTAACAAAAGTTTCCAGAAACCTGTGACGAATTAAAATAAAATTAAAAGGATAAAATTTCAGATAAGGAATGATGGAATATTTTAATAAAATGTTCTAAAGAGGTCGCTCTTTAAGTTGTGTTGATTAATTGATTTAATATCTACGTTGTCAGTGGAAAAAAGTTAATGCAAAACGTTCAAACGCATTATCTTTATTTTCTAGTATACGAAGTACAAAGAAAGAATTGTAATCGACAACAAATTCGGATTCAAGATTTTGACGAATCTCCAAGTTTCAGAGTTTTCCGAGTTCGAAAAAACATATTTTTTTTAATTATATTTGTCTGTTCTAGGAATATGATAATTAAAAAATGTCAAGAATGTAAACAACAGTGAACTACATAACTACAAAAAGCAAATAGTTAAATATATAAAATTCGGCACACTTATTTTGCATCTAAAATATCGATTTTTATTGAATTTTGAGCCAAGTCTATCGAAGAGTTGACCATTTATCGGTCTGTACTTTCGTAAGAATTAAACACATTAATTCATACATGCAAAGACCTTAATCAATAGAATTTGATATATTTACTTTTACTAAAATTTTAGTTCGGTGCCAAATTTTGGTGTTAATCGGTAGATAGAAAGTGACTCTAAATACATACTTTCATTATAGATTCAGTAAAAATACTAGATTTTTACTAAAGATCTATATTTCTGCGGCAATTCCTTGAGCGAGGATCGAACCTGCAACGCGAGGCTCCGTAACATAACCACTAGACAAAAGTGATCACCTCTGTCCAGAGACTGTTAACTGGCTTATGAAGCTAGCGCTGCATTTCACACTATAGTTCATTTATATCATCCAAGACATTCGAGTCATCACCCAAGGTCCACACTTTTATAGGGGGAGGGGTAGACCGCTTTGGAGAGTATACAAGAAAGTTTCAGGGAGACCATTCCCTGTGGTTTCTGTGTATGGTAACAACTAAAAGATTTCTAACATTATTAGAATGATTTTTCCTTTGCCCCTCACTAGAAATTGAACGCTTTTAAAAATCTAGATAAATTCAAGAGGGAACAATAAATATAAAAGTTTTTAATTCTTCAATCAAATGGTTTCAGATAATTGTTAATAGCTCCGAGGTTTCTTAACAACAATGCAATGTAACCAAAAGTTATCCCTTTACTTAAAAAAATTATTACAAAAAAAAAAAAAGCGAACAATATATATTTCCATTTAAAAAAAAATTCAGTAGGAAGTTTAAATTAAAAAAAAATACTGAATGATTTGAAGTTATTGATATTGCAATTCTTGTTTCCATACTGTTTCATTGCATGAAATGACACAAATTGTTTATCAAATTTAAATTTGTAATCCATGAATAACGTGACTTTCGGGCTGATAATTAAATCGAATTATAGAAGCTATTGAGACAGTCGATTTATCAACTTTTCATAGAATTTGATAAAAATTTATTACCGACACGATGCGTTGTGCACGACTAATTTGTATTTTTTAATTATTCTAAAAATTTTCAAATTGAAAAAAATTGAGGCTCTTTAAATAAATACGAAACATTTCTATATCTAAATGCCCATTTTTTTTAATGTAAAAATATTTTTCGTTTTTTTTTTTTGTAATTTTTTTTAAAAATAACATTAGACAAAGAAAACAAACTGTGTCCGAAGCCACAACATATTGTTAAGATATTAGCATAATAAAGAGTAGATAAAGACATTAAAAACAAATAAATAAATAAAAGAATATTTAAAAGATAACGTTGTTTTTTTTTCAATTAAATTTAGAGATATTTAACTTCTCTAATTAAAGTAGGAAGTCAAATAAAAAA
>JAPMOR010010098.1:48795-62302 GCA_026543865.1 Argiope aurantia | reverse complement strand
TGGATTTTAAGCGCACCTGTTCGGACATATGAATACCACCCCTCTCCGAACAGAAAACAGACGATAAAAAATCATATCAATCTACTAACTTATTCAGAAGAGTCGGACGAAGCTCCCGGGCATTTATGTCATTGTCTGGCAAAGGCCAAACCCGCCTACTGCTGTGCCCGCTGCCCTAGGAATGGGTTTGTCGGCACGAACAAAGGGAAAATAATAGAACGATCGCGGAAGGTATCCTCTTGGGGACCTGTCACCGTGGGAACGATAACAGCTTGCGACCGAACGGTGGAGGGGGGAAGCTAACATAGATGCAAAAAAACTCATCGGTTGGGATTGAAAAACGTACCGTCAAGGAAGGGAGGGTTGAACGGCGATTTTTGCCTATATGAGTGATGTGTTGTTGTGGTAGTGAGATCTTTTTGCACTCATGAAAGTTCTAAGTTTGCAGCAGTCCCTTACTATTTGAGTTTCGAATTCTATACAGAATTTAATCGAATTGCTGCCGTTTGATTTTTTTTAGAGTTTTGTTCTCTTTCTTACAACGAGTTTTGGAATTTAAAGTAATACAAAATTTACAATAAATACTAAATTTGTAATAAAAGATTATTAGAACGTTGAATCTGGCCCAAACTCAAAAAATCTTCACATTCGCACTCACGCACCTGGATTACTCAAGAACTATTCTAATCCTTTGCTAGTGGTTTACAATTACGGCACTCGGAAGCTGATTTGAAAATCCAAAGAGAAATGTTAATCTATAAAATAAATCAATTCCAACCAACGCCCTTTTTCTATAGAGACTTATAGGCATTTGTGACCTAAAATTATTTCGCAACAAATTGTCGCTCTATATTTCTAACAGCATAAAAATGATTAAATTACTAGAAAATGTTATTTTTTAAAAATTTCTTGTGTTTTAATTTAGATGATAACACAATTTTGTTTAGGACTTCAACTGTCATTTTCTAAAACATATAATAAAAAATTGATTGGATGAATGACGGTAAAATTGCTTTTTGAATAGATGAATAGATTAACTATTTGAGTTTCGAGTTTCATACAGATATTAACCGCACTGCCACCATTTGCTTTTTGTTGAATTTTGTACTCTTTCTTACAACGAATTTTGGGATTTAAAGTGATACAATATTTACAATAAATACTAAATTTGCAATTAGAGATTACTAGAATGTTGAAATACAACCAAAACTCAGATATCTTCATATTCGCATTTGTACAGCCAGATTACTCGAGAACTATTCTAATCACTTGCTAGCGATTTATAATTACGACACTCGAAGCTGATTTGAAAATTCAAAGAGGATCGTTAATACAACAAATTAAATAAATTCAGACCAATGTCCATTTTCTATAGAGACTAATGGACATTTGTGATATAACCTTGTGACCTTGCAACAAATTTGTCACAATATATTTCTAACAGTGCAAAAATGATCAGATTATTATAAAATTTTTAAATAATTAAAGTTACTTTTAAATTATATTTTAATTTAAATGATGATACAATTTTGTTTAAAACTTCAACACTCACTTTTTGAAACATGTCAATTACAAATTGAAGGGATAAATGACGCTAATTAAATTTGCCTTTTGAGTTACTTGTTTGTTTAACAGAACAATATTGGCGGCGTACAAGAGTACTGTTTAAGAATCCAGTATTCTTTCAACCTTTTCTTATCCATTTGATCTCTAGAATTAAAAAAATAAATAAAAATAATACCGTGATTGTAGACTTTTATGAGAAAACAAGGAAGAATCTTTAAATAGGGCTCAAAATAAATCCTGTAAGGAGATTATTTTGCATAAGTACGGTTTTTTTAATTCCCTATTTCCTTATCATATTTCATGTCCATATCATGAAAATGCAGAAAAACAAACAAACAAACAAAATATTCTTACGAGGATAAAAATAATGTTCAATTTAGCGTGAGAAAAAGCATTGTTTTTATAATTGTTTCAGGAATACCAATCCGCATGTAAAAAATATAAATTTGAGAATTGTCTTATAGGTTAATAAACACAAATATTTATTGAATTTTTAGAACTGCACAGTAAGTTATATCACTCAGTTTATAGATTGTATTACAAAATTATGTAATACAGTCTGTAAACTGCACTCAACATTTTGTATTTGCAAATTATAGTAGGTAATTACCCAAACTGAATATATATGTAACACACCGAGTGACCACATAGACAATTAATGATGTACTCCTTATTTGATTGAATTATCTAAAGAAATTCATAAAATTAGAATTTTTGCTTTTAATATAAAATTTCATATTATGTCGTTTTTTCCCAAAATTCCAATGGACCATAAAAAACCGACGATACTAGAGAACAAGATGAATTTATTACCAAATGATAAGCATAATCATTGTCACTTTTTAACGAAATCTCTGTAAAGATTCAGGCACCTGTCATTTCAATGAAATATATTTCCTATCCCTTTTTTTGGAAAAAGTTGCTACCATTGATGTGATTTCTTTGAAGTTCCTTATTGGTCTGGAACTATGTTTTCAGTATCTCTTCTATCAGCAAGCTCTTCTATTCAGAGACGAGATGAAAATCACTCGGCTCTAAGCCGCATTCTCCATGAAAGGGTAGGACAAGGTTGCGAGATTCCCTCAATAGAAGAGTTTGCTTAATGTTAAACAAGTAGTTCGAAAAGGATGATGTTGGGATCCCAGGCAACAAACAGGCGAATAAATATGCCAAAATCAATACTACGGAGAATGTAGGCTTAAACGTTCATTTTCCATATTCTTTCCTTAGAAGAAAATTCAAAGAAATTTCACATTAATGAAAAAATTCAAAGGAGCGTTAAGGCCCATCTCACATCACAGATGCCAAAGATGGTATAGGAAACCTAGTCCACTAATATACCAAATGCTTAAATCTTCAGGAAGAGTATGTCGAAAAGTAACAATATTTGTAAAAAAAATGTTTGGTTATAAATTTATTTTGTTTTCGATTCTTGTATTTTTAGGCGGTCATTCGGAGAGTGGTCTCCCCAAACCTTTCTCGCATTCTGTCCAATAAACTTGTCATGCCAGAGAGCGCCTTACATGGCACTGGCACTAATGATGCGAAATATGAACTTTCGAACTTGAATTCATCATTTTTATTCAATTTATCTTGTCATCCTTTTTTTTTTGCCTATGAATATTTGATATGCTTTAATAGTAACCAAAAATGGAATTTGCGATTTAGACACGTTAATCCCAACCAACTGAAACAAAAATTTGGCAAAAAACCTGTAGTCACAAAATCCCATACCAAATTTAATATATTTAAGTCATTGCATTTTTAAATTATCGCGTTTATATATTTCTGAAAGTAGAGACCGACAGGCAGTCAGCCCATAATTGGACATGGTTCAAATTTGAAAGGTGTCTGCACTATAAATGTTTGATATGTGCGCTGAATTTTATCTATCTAGCTCTATTCGTTATACAGTTATCTTGCAAACTTATATCCGAACAGTTGGAGAGTCGGATTTTCTATGAATAGATTTTACTCAAATTTTTACAGAAATCAGCAAATTTGATGTTAAGACCGTATACCACCTTTTCTGTATATTTCTAATAATGATGTATAAAATTTATTTTTATTTGAAGACCGCATATTTGAGCTATCTTTGTCACAAACAGGTAGACAAAAATGTATTTTCGAACTCAAGGAGGAGATTCGTGAAAACCTCGAGTTTGAATTTTTTGACAATTACTATATTTTCCTTATACCACGTATACGAGAAAGTAAAAAATGCACGTGCGAAGAATATCAATTAATCTTTATTAAAACTTAATTCGGTTCATATAGATAAAATTTAATTACAGATAGATAATGCGTAATTATAAATTAAATATCTTTTCTTGTATTGTCGATTTGTTAATGATCATGGAGAATAAGATTGTTCATGCCACTTTGACTTTGTTTGACCTTTTCTTTTCTTTCTCAACGGCTTTTAGCTTCTGATTATCTGTGTATATGGACTGTACATTACTTTTGCAGTTTTTGAATCAGGGAAAACAAAATAGATCGCGTGTTGAAAAGAGATACTTCACCCAAACACTGCAATGAAACTCATTGAATATATATGCGCGGAGGTTGGTCTATCGGTCACGGATTGGCCAAATTGTCCTCAACGGTTGTCAGATACACACCAGATGAATATACCAACCAACATATAAAAAACAAAAAAGGGGAAAGAGTCAGAGTTTTGTTCATTGGGGAATACACATCAAATATTCATAGCGTTCTATTATAGAAGGGCGTTTTGGCAGCAGGGCGAAAACACAACAAAATGTGACTAAATGCGAGTTTTGTTTTCGTTGGATTCATGTTGTCAAGGCAGAGAAGCAATCATTTAAAAAGTTTTTCGGCTATATTCTGATTTAGTTATTAAAAATGCTCCTGTTTCGTAGTGCTGCTTAATTATTCATGACTTATGAATTTAGAAATTGAGTTTTCTGGCAGGGAAAGTTTGTAAAATATTCCGATAGTTGAAAATAAATATCTAAATTGTGAATTCTTATTCCCTATATATTAATATCCGTATATCTAGCCCAAAATCTCGAAGAAGGATTACGATTTAGGACTTTATTTAATTGTTAAAATTTATTTTTATGAAGAAATTTAGAAATGATCAGGTGCAGCAAAAAAGAAATTTAATATAATTGCACCACACACCTGTGTGTAATCGCAATTATTGATACAATAAAAAATATTAAAGTGAAACATTTTAAAAATGTTTTTTTTAATTTATTAAATTTAAAAAAACAAATTGCATCGAAATAAAACTGATGTCAATGAAAATTTAATTTGGAATTTTAATTTAATGTAAAAATTAATTTTTATGCGATACTTTGCTCTCAATTTATTGAATTTTTTTTAATTTTGTGTAATTTTTTATTTAAAATTTAAAAAAATTGAAAAAAACCCCTTACTTAGTGAATATTTACCCTCCAAAAAGTAAGTACCTGCCGAATTCTCTAACTGTAGGTCAAAATCAGCTCTAAAAAGATTTTACATGATTTTTAAATGTGTATGTCGATTTTTATGTATACAGATAACCGATCAATCTATAATATCATAATGTTAAAAAGTGTTAAAAACATAGCCTAAGATATGCAGTCATGAAAATGTTTCATCGCGTCAAAGTCATAACCATGATTACTTTAATAACAATTATAAATTAATGACAAAATAATAATAAAGAACTTCTCATGAATAAAGTTTAATTCATTTTAACTTTGGAAGAAAATTAATAATTAAAGCAGAAGTTAGGAATTTACATTCAATGACAAGTTATTTTGTGTATTATAGATGGCAGTTAAATATTCTTTTATATAGTCATAATGCACCTAATGATCGACAGAACTTTGATTTAGACAATAATAATCGATATTTTGTTTAATTTTAATCTATATTATAAAGGAAAAAAATTCAAAATCCATCCGGTGGACGAAGGATGAACAGAGTTCAACAGTAAGAAATAACAGCGCTTTATTTTCTATGAAAACACGAACACGAGAAGAAAAACACCGACGAAACGTACACAAAACAGCACTTTCAATAAATAAGTAATAAACAACCGTAATATCACAAAACGCTCTCATAGAACTCGTAGATGAGAGACTTCACTCAACTACTCGATTTTTTTAAAATTTTTTATAACAGTTTAAAGAAGTTTCTAGAAAGATCATAGAAAATCCAGTCCTAATAGATCTATCATCAAGGTTCTTATAGTTTCTGGAAACTTCGATTTTATGACCAAAATCGCCAAATGGTTGCCAAGACCAGAGGTCATTAGGTCGGCATTGATTCAGTGTTTATCAAGCTATCTTTAAAACTATTTTCTTTGCCATGAAAGTGATTGCAAATTACAAAGGGAAAATAGTTAAATCATGAAGAAGTCCTATAATCTATATGTCGAGTTAATACTACAATAAAGATTAATGACTGTAGTTTTGTATACACTGCTAACCTAGAGCACTGGTAATTACAGTGTTATTTAATAAAGTGAATTAAGTATTAAAATAACTTTGAAAACTACATTTTCTCAAATTCTTCAAAGGATGCTGTTTTGAAACCAAAGATTAGACGATATTAGAGATTGGCCAACTGCAGATTTATTTTGTCCTAAAATTTTGTAAATGAGAATAAAAACTTACAGCTCTTACTTCTAGGTTCTCTGGGTCCATCCACTGTGATTTTAATTGCTTTGTTGTACGTGGCAACTTGAGGTGGATTGGAGCTCACAGTAATGACCAACGTGAAGCTCTTTCCTGTAAAAAAGAAATAACAAAATATTAATTTTAATAATGAAAATTTGTTTCATGTTGAAATTAAAAAGATGTCCTAGTAATTGGATTGCAAACTTTATGTTATGATAAACGAAATAAAATATTGAAAAAAAATCGTGAGGGTTTCCCTCTGGAAATTTTTGCATTCTTCCCATAAGGAAATAAACTAAAATATGTGGTTGAAAATATTGACTGAAATAAAATCTAAACATTTTCGAGACCGGAAATTCTTTAGGATCACAATCACTTTAATTAATACCGAGATAAGCGTAGTTCAATATTTTTTGGGAATTAATTAAAGAATATTAATGATAATGGAATACTATTTTAGTAGTAGTTTTTGTTAGGTTATGCCCGAATATAACTGACGTTTTCAATGTCCTGAAGCTGTAAAAATCGGCTGAACACAGAAAGTAATAAAAATATTCTTTTGCTTTTAAATTTTCTTCAACTTTCTCCATTTTTGGTGTTGTCCACCTGTATCATGCCAACACTATCTTACACTAATAACTACAATTTTAATATATACAGGTACTCAGTTTGGTTTCATTATACCCTTATAGTTCCCATGATGTTTACAATAAGACAAATGAAGTATTTTGGCTGAAAAACCATCTACCAGGCTTGCTTTTCAGTTCATACCAAAAGTAATAATGAGATTTTAAAAAAATCAATTCAATGCTTGAAATTAAAAAAGGAAATTACTTCAACTTCTTTTCACGTTTACAATTTATATCAACGCAAAAAATATTAAAAACATAAAGAAAAACAATCGAACCCGAGGGTTTTGATAAATTTTTCTTTTTTAAATGCGTGCAAGAAACATGAATATGGATTGGTATACGCTTTTACAAATAACTATAATATTGAAATGTAAATTTCAAAGTCAAAAACCAAATCAAAAGTTGAAACTAAATTGGAAATACATTCAAAAATACAAATTTAAGAATTCAAAAAATTGATGCAACGTTGATAAGTTCAAAAATATTATAAATTATTTCCAAAAAAAAATAAGATATGTTTTTTCCCCGATTCTTTTGTAAATAGTAATATTTAATATTATTTAATGTTTATAAAATACGTCTGATATTTTACACAAGAGAAAGAAGATATATCACAACAAATAAACAAAGCCCTAATTTTTATGATATTTTTAAAAGTAGCTTTTATACAAAACTTCTATCAATAAGTTGAGAAGAGCATTAGCCAAAGATGTACACCATAAAACCACAACAAAATTAATAAATCAACCACTGTAATAATTGTAACAGTATTTTGAACGAATTCCCGAATTATTATTTATTTGCGTCTATGGTATATACTATTGTAAGAAATATTGACAGTAGAATGAACAAACACAAAACTTTCTTCCGAGGCATTCGAATAGGCCAAATTGCCCCAAAATTGCCAAGTATTCAATGTTTCTTTATTTGAGAAAAAAAAAAAACAAAAAAAACACGGTTGAATAATTTATTTGCAAAAAATTTTACCTCAAGAGTTTTTTTAACAAATAAACTTACTTATATTCCTATGTAGGTAATCGAATAGGTCAATCTGTACGAAAATTACCAGGTATTCAATTTTTCTTTATTTGAAAAAAAAAATCCTTTGAACTAATTCATTTTCCGACTAAAAAAAAGTACCTCAAGAGTTTTTAACAAATAAACCTACTTCCATTTCTATGTATAGGGAAATTACTGTCCCGTTTGCGGCTCAGCCCTCTGATAATAAGACAGCCAACAACCTAAAAAAAAGCAAGAAAAGAAAAGAAAAACCTTCCATAATAACCTAACGCTCCCGACTTTTGCCAAAACATGGGAGCAGTGCGCGAACGTTTTTCTTTCAAAGAATCGTAACGGAAAAGAAAAGATAAGCTTCTCAGAGAGTAAACAACGTATTCGTAATCCCTTCGAACCTTAAGTCATCTGTTTAGAGACCTTACGAAGTTCCCTGCCCATGAATACGTTCACTTTTCTTGCCCTACAGTGGCTGGCTGGGTTTCGCATTTTCACGGTACGATCGCTGTAGCTTACTGTTTGAGACATGCTGTTGTTGGACGTCAAGAGGAAAAAAAATTATTTCTGGAGAAATTTATCTGGTTTGGTGTAAAAGAGTTGAATCAAATGATGCAGTTTGTTGCACGGTTTCCCGTAAATCGGGGTGTCTTGATGTTGCTGTGAATAAAACTGGAAGGATAGAAATGAAGTTTTGTATTTTTAAATATAATAATTGAACTTCTTTACCTTAGTTCAAATTCAAACAAAATTTTTCATTAAAAATTTTATTTAACTCTAATCTGAATCTGTTGTATAAAATGTACACATTTCGGTTACCTAATTCCCCCCCCCCCCTCCTCCACCTCCTCTCTGAAGACTTTCTTCGACACAACCTAGTATATCTTAGTTAATCGAATCATCAAATTTCCCCTTCGTTGCAAATGAAGAAAAAGGATTTATTCAATCCCTAATAAAATTAGACAGAAAAAAAAGGTGAGAAGGCTGAGAAATTATCTCACAAGAACCCCCCCCCCAGGCGAAAGTTCCAAACAAAAGATACACAACAAAGAGCGAATCTTGAAAGAGGGGAAATTTCGGACACAAATAGTTGTGAAAGCGCGCTAGAGACAGCACACATCCTCAAACGGCGATTTGTTTAAAGAGTTGGTTCGAAAGCCATTCGGGGGCAATTTCTCGTGATTAAAGACGGGTGATTAGTGGGTCAGAGTCAAAAGCCCCTTAATATCTTCCCATGAGTGTTAATGTAAGAAGTCTTGCAATAGTGATCTTTCAAGATTCATGTGTATTAGTAGCATTAAGAAAGTTAGAAATTTGATTTGAAATGAATGTAATTATGCAATCTTTGATATCATAACAATACAAGATTTATTTAAAAAATGATTTTGCAATTTTCGAACGGAATTAGCACATCTAACTTCTTATTTTTATTACCTTGTTATCGAATTTCTCATAAAATTAATAAGAAAAAATGAAATCTACGATCGCAAATTTCAAGTTATCATGTTAGAACCTAAGTATTTTATAAGTCATTATTTGTCTTAATTAATTTAAATCATTAACTAGTTTAAACCGGTTTGAAACAATCACGAGACTTCTCTATCCCTCCCTCCCCCCCCTCTCTCTATATATATAATTTTTTAAACTTTCATTTCCAACTTTTCTAGCTGGCAAACAAAGTTTTGGAGCTCGACCAATTTTAAGATGAAAAAGAAGCCATCGTTTTTCTAAATATCGATCCATGCGTAATCTGATAGTCTCGTGATTGTTTCAAACCGGTTTAAACTGGTTAATGACTTAAATTAATTAAAACAATTCGTAAGAAGAATGAATAGTTCAGAGAATGAATAACTTGTAAATCAAGTTATAACTTTAGTTGGCGATAAATTGCCAAATGTGGAAACCTTCTGCATTATTTTCTAATAACTCTAAAAGCGAAAAACGATGTCTCAAAAGCGATAAACCGCCAATTTTTTGCCTACTCATTTTCTGGTTTCAAAAACCTCAAACCAAAACAAGATCATGTTCTTACATAATAAAATATTTTGTTTGACGCAGGAGAACATAACTTTCTGAAGATACACATGAAAAATGTATTAAGAGTTAAGGAATAATCTAACACAGATGTGTAATAATCTAACATAAAAATAACATTTCAACCCCATCTTAATTACAGGTGGTATGGGAAAACCTAATAGGAATATAAATGACTAGGAATACGAATCTTAGGGAGTGCAGTATCCTATTTTGCGGCTTAATCAGAATTATTCAAAAACTTGTGGATCTTTCCTCTCTTTAGCTAAGAATTACTACTTGTTGGAGTTTTTTTGTTAGAGTTTTCTTTCAAACGAAACTACGCAAAATCTCTCAAATCTTACAGAATAGTTATTCAAGAACCCAAACTTATTTTACTTTTTCCTTTATCGAAATGCTTATGTCCTTTAGATTTTAAAACCGGTTCAAAGTCTGTTCTTAAACAACAATAATAGTCCGTCATCATATTCCCATTCCAATACCTTTGATATCATTTTGCCTTGCATTTAATACCTTGGTGAAATTTCCCCACCCCCTGTTTCTTACTGGGGAGTTCCAAAATACTTCGTTTGGGACTACAAAAAGTGTAATTTTAGGATTTTATTGTAATTTAGTTCTTTAATGTTTAATATCATTTGCAATTAGGATCCATATAATTGCCTAAAAATTTCTTAACGGCTTCGTTCAAGCTAATTCAAGCTTTTCTTTATAAAAAGATCGGTTTAATTTATTTCTTAATTTTCTTTTATCCTTCTTTAATCATTTTATATTATGCCTGACGGACACAATTTTGATTTTACCATCCGATAAATATTGAAAATATCGATAAAATATCAAAAGCAATTACCATATTTATTCAAAGTTTTAATAGATTTTTCTCATCAACTCAAGTTTTTTGGGAAGAAGATGGAAAAGAAGAATGGAAAGAAGATATATTTTGGAAAGAAGATATATTTTGCCTTCACTTTGTTCAATCGCATTCTTCGATCCTGATTTTATTTTTTGCCTTAGAAGTCATTCTTTCTGAATTCATCAAGAATATAATTTACAGTATTTGAATTTAACGTTCACGTCTAATTTAGCATTTTTTATTGTCTTATTATCAATTTTTTCATAAAATTAATGAATAAAAAATCTTTTTAAACTCGTGCTGCAAATTGCTATTTTTAACTTACTATGCCATTCACATAAGAAATAGAGCCTTTTGTACAACCATTTCCTGACCTGATAACATGGTAAACATTTTAAATTCATCATACAGTTTTTTATTTAAAATATAGATATTTTATTTTAATCGAGGAAACAATCAAGATTTTTATATGACATTTAAAAAAAAAAATTTTGTGTGTGTGAGCTACAGGAATTGAAGCAAGAACTTCTCAATTATACTGTAAGACAATTTTTTAAATATTATATACCCTAAAATAATAACAATAATTTTCCGTGTCAGGAAAATGCATTTTCTATTGCCATTTTTCTCAGAAATGAATTTTAAATACTAACATAAATGTATTTTATTCGATAATAATTTATAATGATTTTATTAAAATCACGCTTTTTCTTTTCTTTTTTGATTTGTGAAAAATTTGTGAATGATGAAAAAAAACAAATGCTATTTTTCTGAATAGAGTGTTCGATTTACTTAAAAAAAGTGGCATTTTTCAAATCACAGAATCTTGTTGGGCCGAATCAATTATTAAGCATATAAAGGAGAAATTAATAGTTCTTTCTGTATCGTGTTCTGCACTTTTTTCCTATAGCATTTTACAATGGAATTATAGCCTTTTGTAACTAGTACAATTGTTTTGAATTTTCCTGTATATGATAATATGCTTGAAACATATAATAAAAATATATATGAACTTGAGGAGTGCAAGAAAAAGGACAAAATGTTCGAGAATGAGTAGTTAAAATAAGCAATGCAACAATAAAAATAATGCGTAAAAAAAAACTTAATTTTCAATCATATGCAAAAGAAAAAAGATTAGGATATAATAAATATTTTCTAACTTATTGCATTATTGATTAATAAGAAGATAATCTTCGGGAGTGATGGAATTGTTAATTAAGAAATTAATTTTTGATATAATTATCGATATGTCAATGCATGATTTTCATAAGCAATTATGATAAAAACACTCTTAATTGAAAAAAAATAATACTTAAAAAATTATCGATGGATAAGAATTTAAATTCAAATATTTGAGCAGGGAATAAGAATAACAAATAGCTGATAGAAAATAATTATAACTGAGTAAAACAAGGTATTTTGAATTTTGTTATTATAGTAAATAAATTATTTACTCAGTTTCGAATGCTTCCATGATTAGAGTATTTAAAAAAAAATTATATTGTTTTTAAAGTTTTCATATACGTATTTCACAACAATATGAACCGAATATCATAAAAATTCAATAGCCGTGACTTTAAAAATAGAGAAATATAGTTAGGGGATAATGATTTTAATTTAAAAACAAATTTAATACACATTTTAAAGAAATCACACAAATTATTACTGAACTAAAAATCCTTATATGTGTTTGTGTGTTCACTCAAAATCTAACATAATTCTTACTTTAATTTGATGTTATCAATAAAAAAATTACTAGAATTAAAAATACGACATAATTCTTACTTTAGTTTTTGATTATCAATAGAATAATTACTAGAATCACTCATTTCACATCAGGTTTAGGTTATCGATGGGGAAAAATACTTCAATTTTTTTTTCAATAAATATTTGAATGTTCAGCGTAAAAATATGCATGTCAAAAGATCATTTCCATCTAATAAAAAATCATTTCTATTGAGCCTATAAAAGCGAATGAAATCAATGCACACACGATCCCTCGCTTTTTTCCCCTTCTTGCATTGTTTTTATCATTTTCGCGCATTTGTGATAATTTTTTAAGATGCCTTTTTTTATGGAAAAGAAGAATGTGAAAATGTGAACCATTGTTTGTAGATGAAAGCTAAAGAACTACTAATACAGGCTTTTAGCATTTACACTTTAAGTTAGCAGTGCAGAAAAGGAGGGGAGGGTTCCCGAATGAAGAACCAGACCGAAAAAGAATTTAAAATGAAGGGAAAAAAGAGAAAGTATCGATTCAGTTGGAAGAAAAGTGGATTGCTGTATTACTGGATGCAGCTGAAACGAATCTATACAGTTTAGTTTTACCATAATATTAAATGTGAATTGAATTTTATTATTCAAAATCAGTAGTGTTTGAAAATCGAAAACTTTGTAAACTGCAAATGGAAAAACATTGTAAACTATAGATAAATGAAAAGGAAAATCTTCAAATTTTGATTACAAATATCGCGAAAGATTTAGTGAAAGTTCCATGATAATTAATGAATTGTCACGGAATTGCATTTATTCAATTAAATGTAATTAATCAAAAATTATGTTATGTTTTTTTTATTAAAAATTATTTCATCTTTATATCTTTACTTATTACATTTACTATTGGTTTGGTTTGAAGTTTTTTAAGTCTCAAAATGCGTAGGCAACAAATTGTTGAAGTCTCAAAATGTGTAGGCAACAAATTGGCATTTATCATTATCCATTTTTTGCTTTTAGGGATATTAGAAAATAATGCAGAAGGTTGTCATATTTGGCGATTTATC
>JAPMOR010010098.1:29670-48395 GCA_026543865.1 Argiope aurantia | reverse complement strand
ACAGCGCGAAACAAAAGCAGAAGTAAGGAAGGGACGAAACAAATGATCACTAGTCTTATATAACATGGGATTTCCGGCCATGAATACTCGTGTTGAATTGAATTGATTGAATACTCGTGTTCACCTTGGCAAGGGCTACTGATTCTGCAGTAATTTTTACACAGCTTCAGTTGAATTAAAAGTGGAATGAGATTAGGAAATAAGAGAATAAAATTACTATGGGCTAAATTAAGATAAAGTTTAGGAAATTAATTTGGTTTAAAATATTATTATTATCATTATATATAATGCTAAATTCACATTAAGAAATTATATTTCATAATTATTGCTCGTTAATGTCCTCCAGGGCATTCCCGGCCTTACCCACAATTCCACAATCCTCGGCCTTACCCACAATTCCAAGATCCCCAATTTTATATGAATAAAAGGGGGATAAAACTTTTATTTGAGAATATGTGAGAAAGTTTCGGAGAGACTATTCGCAACCGTTTTAAATTATAAAAAATTTGTTCTGTAATATTTTCGGAAATAATTGTGGGAAACATGTATTCTTCCTTTTTTATTTTTAACTAATTAAAAATGTTTTTTCAAAAGTGAATATTCTTATTTCCTTAAGTATATCTGTGCCGAATCTGTTAAACCAAGCTCTAATAACTATGCACAGCACTTAATACAAATGTATGTAGGTGGGATGGGTTTTGATGCATCATTCCACTTGGATGAACTTAATCGTTTTTTTTTTCTTCTTGATTAACAAAGGATTTTTACAAGTTAGAATTCAATGATGGAGAAGGAATTTATGTTGCATGAAGATGGACAGTTGATGTTGTTCAAAGAATGTTTCCCATTTACCCGTGGTACATTGGACATTTGCAGATGAATTCTTCTACGTACGAACTCCAGTTTCGGCCTTTTTAAGAGGATCACGTTTTTTTGATTTCCGGTTGTACCCTTCTTGATTGACATCTGCCTCTTCTCTCGTGAACTCTGAACTCTGCCCTCTGACTGCTAGCTATCACCGGGAGAATGCAGAGCGCCCTCTTGCGGAGTTAATTTACCACATGTATATAAGAAAAGATTATTCATAAATGACCCTAATTCACTTTTAAATAATTTTTCAGATTATTTGAATTTTAAATTTTTTCTAAACCTAATTGCATATCCAAAAACTGAACTTAATGAAAAACTGGATTATTATACAATCATTTAACTCGCAGCTCGATATCTTTCGTTTGGGAAAAGAAATTTGATTTATGTTTAAAAAGCACATCATATTAACTATATTGAGAAATAAAACTGTCCCACTAGAATATCAAATTTACTGAAATGCAATTTTTTCTCAGAATTTTGACAATTTTTTCAAAAACATTTCTTGAGTGATATTTAGCAGTGTATTTCGCTGTTCCAATGATTTTCAATTTTTTACATTTTTTATCAAATGTTTAAGGACGTAATTTTCTTAAAACTGTTGAAAGATAAAGAAAAAAGAAAGATTCTGCTAATTATCTGAGCTGTTTACTGGAGGAATCATGAAGTCAAATTACATTACAAATAGATCACCCAGACATATAATGCCATGGAAATATAATGACCTGGGAATCATTTCATTAGGCCAATCCTTTCTTTTGTTGAAAGAATCATGAGCACCAAGTTATGCGCAAGAGATTTAAATCAAATTAAACAAAATCGACATTCTCGATATATCAGCTGGTCGTCAAAGGCAGCTAGGACCAGAGGAACAAATATGTATGAAATAAGGAACAACAATGTATTTGCCACGAACTCTTTTTACCTGAATATTTTACGGAAAACAACACCCGTTTTATTCTTGTTTCTTAAATTTTACTTTCTTAATAAATGATTGAATAAAAAACATTCTATAAATATTCCGTTAAGATATGTTTTTAAAAAGAACATAATATTAAAAGAAGAGAAATTAAAAATATTTCCTCAATTCATACACTTTTCATCGTTAACTTTTTCTCAGAGATAAATAAAAAGAAGAAATCCTAAAAGACTTAATTTCGGAAAAATATTCAGTGACCAGATGTTTGCGATGAATGCAATTAAGAAAGCTATTTAACAATATATCTATATATTATGAGCCAAGAACTTTGTTTTTCATATTATGCCAAGTCTTGATTACAAATATTGAATCCATTTAAAAGTATATTCTCCTGGCTCATGTATAGGAAGAAATAAAAACATTAAAATCTCAGAAAGGACTGACATTTATTCAACAAGCATTGGTGTCTTGCTGAATGTAGACCTAGGCTATCCTTTTGTCTTCCCCAAAAAAAAAGAAAAAAAAAACACGTTCCGAATGCTTGCACAAAAACCATAAATATCATCTAAAACATACCTTATCTAAAAAATAAAGAAAGAAACCTTTTGAAGTACAAATGATGATAAAAGAAGTAAAAAGAAAAACATATTCCAATTGTTTGGCAAACTTTGCAATCACCAAGTTTGTACCAGAGAGATAGAAAGAAAAAATCTTGAAAAGGTTGGGCTTTGGAAAGACATGCAGTGGCCAGATACTCATCATTTATTTTGATTTCACGCCGAAAGAGTTAAAAGCGTTAAAAACCTAAGGTTTTTCAGACCTTGAGGGGGGGAGGAGGTACCAAGATGAGATTTTGAGTCACAAAAGCACCAATGGGGGTGTAGAATGGAAGAAAAAGAAAGAACCTTCTATCGATGGAATAGAGAAAAAGAAAAGCGGTTAGCTGCGAATGCATCCATGACCAGTCTCCTGAAGACAGAAAGATAATATGGAAAAGGATTTGAAGAAAGAGAGATGGGGGGGGGGCAAAAAAGGGAGACAAATAAAAAAAAGGGAAGACGATAGATAAAAATAAATAAATAAAAAAATTAAGAGGAATGAGTGGTGCAAGAGAGATGAGAGGGCGAATACAGGGCAATGAAGCGTATTTTCCAGCCACAGATCCTGCTTTTGCATGCATGGTCACACATCAAAAGGTCCTACCCTAATGCGTCAGAATTTCCTTTTTTCACCCCCCGTTTTTCCATTCCCTTTTTTTCCACTTGTACCTCCCTACCCTGCCCCCCATACTTTTCGTTCCACCGTTTTCTAAAAGTTGGTAAAAATCGCTAACCAAACTAATGTGACAGATCGCGATCATGGATCAGTGGTGCCAACATTCCGTCACAGCCAGAGAAACCGCTTTTGGTCACCTTCCCCACCCCTCGATTCGATCCCTCCTCCCTGATTCTTTTTCTACACTCCTTTTATACCCTTTGTCTCTCTCTGTTTCAACCATTCGGTAAGATTTCTTGTTTTATTCAATTTTTTTTTTATCTGGAGCAGTTTCTCTTTTTTTTTTATCCTTTTTTTTTCGCTTGGTTCACAAGAAGTCTTCATCAACTTTTTCGTTTCTTTTTCTTTTTTTATTCTCTCTCTTTCTCTCTTTCCTTTGAATTTTATTTAAAGCGTATCCTCTTTGAACATCCTCATCGCTGCAAGTTTTCTTTTATTTTTTTGTATGGAATGTGATTTTTTTTTAAAAAAAACCTCTTTTCCACTTTGATGTGGAATACTCCAGTGTGTTGTGCGGATGGAAGTGTGCTGATAAAGAAATAAGTGCGTGTGCGTGTTGACGAACAGGAATATTTAGTGAAAAGGAAAAATTTAGAACGGATGGGAGTGTAATGTATGTAAAGATACCTAAATGAAAAACTAATAATGTAATGCTGAGTAATTCCAATTTTAATTCGAACGAGTCTGATATTCTTTCGTTACTGCAAAGAAAAATCTGGGCAGATTAATTTCAAGATTCAGTAAGTAATAATAAAAAGTAGCGATGCTTTTGAAATATGAACATCAATTTGTTGATTTTTCTTATCATTTTATACATAGTGTAAACCATACCTAGTGATAACTTATCGTGCATTGACAGGCGAATACGTTTCTAAGCATCTTAGGAGAGAAAGAAAGACAAAAGAACAAAGTAACTTTCAATACCACATTATGATTCTATTCTTATTCTGTGTGTTTTTAGTATCACACCAAAAGTAGAATGATATCAGAATAGAAATTTGTGCATAAATGCAGTGTACGCGTAATACACTCTTAAGAAAGGTAGTCTTATGAAATCGATATGTATTACATCTATTTTAAGTGTATAGTGGTGGCCAAAATTGTGGACACTTCTGAAAATCTTTATGTTTTCTAACTTTTATGCTTATAGAAAATGTTGCATTTCACAAAATGTAAACTCTTACATATCATTTTAAAGAGAATTCAATGCTGATTTCAATACAAAAAGCAAAATTCAAATATTTGCAATACAAAAAAAGTTATTTTTACTTTAATTTGAATAACAAACAAAGTGATGAAGTGGATTGTAATTTCTAACTTTCCTGGCAAATTATTGTTATTGTTCTGGGAACCAGTCAAATGTTATTAACTGTTAACAGAAGCTGACATCATGTTTAAGGTTGGAACAAGTCATCATTGTGCTTTTTCTGTAAAAGTATGACTGTTTTTTATGTAATTAAATTGCAAGTTAGAAGTTTTGTTAAACTTTTTAATACACAGCTGAAATTTTTGTAAATATTTCTAATATTTAGTCAAGAATAAATGCATCAAATGAAAGAATATATTGAGATCCTAGAAAGAGAACTAATATTATTGTGATGCATGAATGTGGTCTTTCCTATGCTGATATTGCAAGACAGGTGGGTGGTTCAGTGACTACATCTGGAATCCGAAAATTTGGTTTACGATATCAGGAGACAAATTCAATAAAAAACAAAGCCCTAAATGGTTGGGAAAGGCGAACCACACCTGTTGATGAACAGAAAAATAAAAAGGCTATGTCTCCAAGATGAAAAAATGTCAACAGCGGCCATTGAATGATGTTGGTATTTATATCAGTTCAAGAACAATCAGGAGAAAATTATTAGATGTTGGATTAAGAGGAAGAATTGACAGAAAAAAAATCCTTATCTCAATTTAAGCAGATTACAGTGGTCAAAGGAACGCATTAATTGAGCAGATGATCAGTAATTACAAGTTATTCGGAGTGACGAAACAAACATATTATTATTCGGTAGTGATGGTGAAAATAGGTAGCACATAGAATAGGCGAAGAACTACATCCTGACGGCATTCAGGCAACTATGAAGAATTCAGTTAGTGTTATGATTTGGTCATGCATGTCAGCAGACGATATGGGTCTCCTTCATGTTATCGATGTGACATTAAATGCAAGAGAATACATTGATACTATTCTAGAGTCAAAATTTACTCCTCCCATCAGTGATCTATTTCCCAACAACGCAAAATTTATTTTTCATCCGCAAAATTTATTTTTCAGCTAATTGCTACATAGCAAAAATATCGAAAGAGTCCTTTAGTACAAAGAGCATTGAATTGTTATCATGGCCAGGAAACAGTCCTAACTTCTAAATTATTGAGAACTTATGGCACCATTTGAAAACTGTTGTAGATCTGAAGCGTTCGTCAAATAAAAGAGAATTAATTGAGCCTATAATTGTTTTCTGGCATCCTGTAATAACAAAGGAAGAGCTTAAAACTCTAGTAAGTTCAACGAAATGTCAAATTCAAGCTGTAATAAAAAATAAAGGCTACCCTACTAAGTACTGATAACACGCTGCAGTCATCAGTATCTAAGGTATGTCGATAATTATTGCCATTCAATTTTTTGTATTGCAAATATTTGAATTTTGCTTTTTGTATTGAAATCAGCATTAAATTCTCTTTAAAATGATATGTAAGAGTTTGCATTTTGTGAAACGTTACATTTTCTATAAGCATACAAACTTAGAAAACAAAAATTTCCGAAAGTGTCCACAATTTTGGCCACCATTGTATATAAGTCAATTTTTATTCAAACTATAATATTCAATGAAAATATCTGAATCTTATATATTTGGTATTATCAAAATATAATTGATATTACTAAAAATTTTTATTATTTTTTAAATTTAAGTAGCATAAAACTAGTTTTATTTCGTAGTATATTAATAATTGTGAACGTAAAATATTTCTACGTTGATATTAAAAGCTCTACAAACTTTTAATAAATGAAAAATCTTTACAAAATTTTGAAAGACAAAACTTGTTTTTAAATAACACCTAGTTCCCAACTTATTTACCTTCTGTAAAAGCGTATTTTGAACGACTTTTTTCATCAAATAATTTGCAATTTACAGATAGTATAAGGATTATTAAATTAAAAAAATATTATTGAGAAAATATAGATGAGGTAAGTATATTTGATTTATTATCAGTGTCAAATAATGGATCCTTAGCAAACATTTTAGAAATGCTGATCAATATTTACAAGACAAAGGAATAAAGCGCAGAGAATCCCGAAAGAATAGGACCGAAGTTTAGAAATTTATACTGAAATGCAAAGTAGTATGAATATAGAGTATCGTAGTTTATTAAATGATTTTCACCTTTCCTATATACCTATTAGTAATATTCTTTCTTACTAAGTTTTAGACCGATAGAAAGGATGAAAATCTTTCGGTAAGCTATCCTGTTTTTCGTTTATGCGCCATTGTGCTTCAATATAAATTTCTAAGTTCTAAGATTCTTCCAAATTTATCAATGTATAAGACGAATATTGACCAGCAAGTCAGAAAAGCTCGCTCGTAAGTCATTACCTCTCATCTTCCATTAAGGGGGATATTGATTTTCTCTCAGGTGCTCCTTTTGAATGGTCATTGGTACTGTCCACAATAGTGCCGGAAAGACAGAATAGTTTAAAATGGTCGCGCATTTGAGAGAAATCTTTATGGAAATTACTTTTATGTACACCCATATAATGAATCTACAAGAAGCATATAACTCAGATATTATAATTCTGGTATCAAAATGATTGGGATGGGCAGATACAAAAAACTTCATATAATCAGACCCAATTTCTGGTGGAAGAATGATTGGGATTCACAGACACAAAATAAACTTCATACAATCAGACCCAATTTCTGGTGGCAGAATGATTGGGATTCAAAGATAGAAAATAAACTTCATATCATCAGGCCCAATTTCTGGTGGCAAATTGATTGGGATGCACAGATACAAAATAAACTTCATATAATCAGGCTCAATATCTGGTGGCAAAATTATTGGGATGCATAGATGCAAAATAAACTTCATATAATCAGGCCCAATATCTGGTGGCAAAATGACTAGAATGTACAGATACAAAATAAATTTTATATGATTAGGTCCAAAATAGATTTCTGGCCCTCACAACCAAGTAGAAAATTAGACACAATCTTAACACGTTTGGAACTGCTCTTAGGCTAAATTGCCCTCGTATGATCAAAGTGCAAATGCTCTATGTTTGTTTTGTACATTCTTGTAGAATGTCCACGATTTGCTAGAAAACAGCGAGCATTCTTTCAAATCTGTATGATTTGATCCTAAAAGGGTCTGTGTGATTTGATTCCCAAAACTCCTCAGATCACCCATTATCATTTTATTAAAAATATTGATTTCTTATTGGTAAATATTGATTGACTTTTTGATTTTATGATTTTTTACTGATTTTTTGAATATTGCGAAGAAACAATTCGCTTAATTGATCAGTTTTAGGCTCTCACGTTTGTTTTCCAAAAAGGACATAAAAATTTTTAGAACTTAAGAATCTCGGCTTCTAATTGAGATAGTCCAAATTTCTTGCATTTCCAGTTTATTCGCTAAATGATCGCCAAATTTGTCGCAAATGTTGGAACCAATGACTTGGCATCCGTTCAACATCTATTAAAATATTTGCAAACCTCTCTTTTTTACTATGAAATCAGCTGCGTAGGAAAACAATATTATAGATTAGAAGCAATATATTCCCACTTTTGAGGAAAAGGACCATACTATCTCTGTTGTATCACAATGATATGGAAATTCGATAAAATACATTGTTTGATCGATAACACAAACCTGTTTGAGAGAATGAAAGTAATTCAACATTTTAGATAGTTCAAACACGAATACCTAGCTTCTGGATCAGAGCACACATTTCTCAAGGAACAGAAAGTATTTTTTACCAGTTTATTCTGTTGGCGATTTTTAGTTTCCCAACTGATTGGGGAAATTTCTTCCGGTATATAAGTTTCAATTCCGTTTGCCGTACGTCATAAATTTCACTAAATTTAATCATTGAATACTTAATTTAAAATTAAAACTTCCAGCTGTATTCAAAGAGTCTGAAACCACAAGGTCTTTTTAAAAATGGTTTTGTTGTCATTTTATTCAAGAAAAAGGCAACAAACCACAAAACGAGGAAATGAAATGCTTGAAAGTACAGAACAGAAACAGAAAAAGAATAAGAATAAAAATGTCTTCCAAAACAGTATGATGATAAGTGACGTTTACAGAGCAACTTCTCATGAATGGCGTCTTTGTCTATTAAATCTACGCGATTATTTCCCAAGAAATAATGTTTTCCAAAATTTCAAAAATGCAGCGATTATGGATGAAAAATATAAAATAATATTTAAGTGCATTTCATAGAAGGTCTTTAAGGCTTGCGCCTTGCAAATTGAAAGAAGGTAATTAATGTAAACAGCCAATTCCTTTTTCCAGTCACATCATTTCTATTTTATACAGAAAAGAACCAACATCTAGGGAGTAAAGATCATATACTAAAATTCACTCATCCTGCTCATTACGTTTTTGAGTTATTATGTCCGCATAATGCGGACAGACAGATTAACAGCCAATCAATCCATAAATTTTACTTCATAAAGATAGACGGGCAAAATTTGATGCAGTTTTGGCCTCTAAAGTGTAGTTCCGCATCTAGTTGAATTTGGCAGTTTGTTTGTCGGTACATTACCGTGCATGTAAGTGCGATAACCCCAAAATGCAGCCACTTAGATAAATGAAATTAAATCATCTTGCTAAATTTGTAATTCTGAGTGAAATTTTTAGTTTGTCGGCCGAAAGGAAGTGTCTAAAATATATACTTCGTTTGCTTCCAGTATCCTATAAAATACAGTGCTTATACGCGGGACTGTGAACATAAAAATATCTCAGCAGTCATAAAATTCACGATCTTTCTCAAAAATTGCATTTTGTTTTCTTTTTTTTGCAAAAATTTGGCTTTAACAGACAGGGAGTAAGCGGGAAAGTTTCGAAGAGACCACTGATGCTGATTGAACTACAGTGTTCAATCATGCACATGAATTTTCACTCATACAAAGTTTATTTTCATGGAATTCATTCCAAATTTGAAACAGGAATGTTTTAAAAACATTTTGGTTTAAAGCTCACATACGAAATTTCAATACCCATTCTTTTAGTTATCTTGTTTACAAACATACATAACTCCAACAGATTTTCTGATTCAAAGAGCTCTAAATCGTGTAATTTGTCACTAGGTCGAAGGCTGAATTTTTTGACAATTGTAGCGCTGTTTTTTTGTATACCTTCCCTTGTTTCACGATGGAACATAATATAGAGTAATTAATTATGCATATAATTTATATCTATATTACTAATAAAAATGAATGTGTATGTATTGGCGCTTTACAAGCCAGATCATTTGTCTTATAAGTATCAAACTTGGTATATATATATATATACTTCGAAAGGTTAAAATGTGCACCTGAGAGCGATTTTTTAAAAATTTTTAATTATAAATTATTTAATTAAAATTTAAATTAAATTTTGGTATTTTTTAGTGACAAGATGCGAAAATATAATCATACAAAAAAATTTTTTACGATTTCAAAATTTTAAAAAATTGTCTTTTTAATTAAAACAGTTTCATAACTGCAAATTTTTGCTAAATTTTGGCATTTTTTTTTTTTTGCCAAATTTCCAGCAATAGACTACTTTGTTATCTTAGAATTCAAAACCGTTTTCATGGTTTCATCAACTATAGGATCACGTGATCTTTTTCCACTGTTAAAAGCTAAGGAAGAAGGAATCTGCTTAATATTTGTATAATTTATAAGACGTTTTTTTTTAATACTGCCAAATTTATAAGATAGATGAATCAGATATTTACATTTTTAATAACGCTATGATGTTATGGGACTGTCTCCATTAAAAAGGTACATGTATACAATACACAAAATAAACAAGACAACTAAAATTACACGGCTTTAATATCAAATAATTTGGCAGAATCATGGACATGAAGTTATGTTCAAACGATTTATATAAAAACAAACATAAAAAATATTCACAGCGAACTAACTGATAGCCTGGGGCGACTAATATAGGATAAAGTAATAATATGATAACTCGAAACACGTTAACATGTTAATTGCCAATCATGCGATATCGCGTGATGCCAGTTCTCATCGAACGAAATTCTAATTTTCAGCTGGACAATGAACATGTTAAATCTCATTGTTTTATTCCGTTGTTCATCGCGTGAATCGCTTGTGATTCACACCTTCTATCTAATTAAATACTCTCTTCTCTACTACAATTAAGAGATAGTAAAGTAGTAAGACAATGTGCTCTCGGTGCAACTGCGTTACGTCCGTCCAACATATACTTTCTGAATGCCCACATTTTTATATACAGCGTTTACATTTTTTTAAAACTAATAATATTGTTTTATCTACTTTATTTGGAAAAACTCCACATGATAACCTCTTACCCTTCTTAAAATCAATTGGCTTTTATTCGCATATTTAGTCTGGCATCCTTTCTTTTTTGAACATTATCTACTATTGTTTTTTATACTACACTGTTTCCAATGCTAATGAAGTTCGAAATTTTAATTTGAAAGAATTTTACCTAGTCTGGCGCAGCATGGCCATGTCTATGGCTCTTGGGCCAAAAACCAAAGAAGTAAGCATCTTATAGATAGTGGTCCAAATCACAGGCATGATTCGTAGCAATGAAGGTATTAAACAGTGAAGATGACAATTAAGAAGTTGTGGGCTGAAAGACCCGAGAGCACTACCTATCGCATACCTCCGTCGCACGACGCAGCGTCTTGCGAGAAAAACCGAACCGCTCCTTCAGAAGCCCCAGCCTTCTCAATCTGCGCGCTTTCTCACAGTGCAACGGAAATGACAGTGCTTAACGAGTCTGTGTTTATGGTAATTCGGTATTTTCAGTGAACGCCCAGGCCTTCTGACAATCGCTCTGCGGTTTCTGCGGTGAGAGGGGAGGAAACAAAAGAAAAGACTCACCGCAAACTGCGCAGTTCCGTGACCACAAACATGAGGTTTCGGTTTCGCGGGAAATTGAAAAGATGGCCGAACCGTTTAGTCGCGACTCGTGCATCGACACAGGTGATACGTTTTTTCGTCTTATGTAACCAGAATTAGTCTGGATTCGCAGTTCGTGGCCTTGACTTCCTTCCCTTCTTGATTCGGTGACCGATAGGAGCGATTCGGATTTCTGAGGCGTATTTTCCTCGTGTTAAAGGAGTTTCGCGCTTATTTGGGGACATGTTTCTTTTTTGCAAAAAACATCAGGATTTAAATAATGAGCTAGTATTTAATATAATCAGGATTTAAATTATATATTTCCCTAATAATATATCTTAATACAAAATCCATTTCATTAAAAAATGAACATCTATATTTAAAGGCTGTTCAGATGATGAACCAGTAACCCTTCCCCGCCCCCCATTTTTGGTTGGTACTAATATTGTACTATCGAGCGATTATAATTCTAATATTTTCATGCCATTAGTATGACTATTGCATCTCTGAACGACTACAGTTCTAAACTTTTCGTGTAGTTGGTATGATTGTTGTATTGCTGAACGGAAATTTTAATCCTTTCATGTAGTTGGTATGATTGTTGCATTGCTGAACGACTTCATTTCTAATCCTTTCATGCAGTTTGTATGGTTATTGTATTACTGAACGACTACATTTCTAATCCTTCCATGCAGTTTGTATGGTTTTTGTACCATTGAACGACTACAATTCTAACCGTTTCATGTAATTGGAATGACTATTGTACCATTGAACTATTGCAATTCTAATCCTTTCATACAGTTGGTATGATTATTGTACCGTTGTACGACTACAATTTTAATCCTTTTGTGGAACTGGTATGGCTGCTGTGCCTCTGAATGACTGCAATTCTATCACTTGCTTGCATTTGATATGACTGTTATTCCGCTGAACGACTACAATTCTAATCCTTTCATGTAGTTGATATGACTATCGTACCGTTGGTGAGTACAATTCTAATCCTTTCACGTAGTTAATTTGTGGGCTCATTACACATTTTGGTGGCAATTTTACTTTCTTATCTTTTTTGTATATGAAGGGTAGATAATTTTTTAGTGTGAAAGTAAATGATATTAGGTCATTGAATGGCGTCAAACAAGAAGACAGGTCTAATTTTTCACTTATTTTAAAGATGGAAAAGAGCGTTTTCCTATCTCTTCGTTCACCATACAGGAGGTCGAAAAAGACAACATGACATATATTTTATTGATTTGAAGTACAGGGATACACTCTTGTCTTTTCATCAACGTGTAGAAAGTCGAAAGAATCACCTTATCGTATTTTTTAATGGTTTTAAAAAACAAGGGATTTTTTTGCCCTGCTATACCTTGATCAAGCATATACCGGGGCAATAGGTCACATATTTCAATGATTTAAAGTGAAGATTTTCATATTACTTCATCAACCATTCTGGAGTTCGAGAAGGGAACATTATCCCTGAATGATTTGAAAGGACAGGCGCACTTTTTTTTTTATCTCTTCATTAACTTTACAGGAAGTAGAGAAGGATAACCAGTAAACATTTGAAAGGACGGAGCATCTCTTTTGCCATTTGATTAATCGTACGGGGGGGGATTATGTCACATCTTTCAATGATTGAAGGAAAGGTAGCACTTTCCTATTTCTTCATCAACCATTCAGGTGATCGTGAAAGCCAACATGTCATTTTTTAATGATTTGAAGAGTCAAGGGCATTTTTTTGTCGCTTCATCAGCCGCATAGGAGGTCGAAAAGGGGTAACTTGCCCTATTTTTGAATGATTTGCAGGGAAAGAGGCACTTTTTAATTTCTTCATCAACGATACAATAGGTTGAGAAAAGCAAAATGCCTTATCTACCTATAATTTAAATCGAAAGAAATATCTTATGGTCTTACTATCAACCATACAGAAGGAAGTTTAAAATAAAAAAAATCTTACGTTCCAGGGGTTTAAATGTGGGAAGAGACGTTCCTGTTTCTTCATCAACAGTACGGACGATGAAAAATTGCATCATATGTTATCGTCCAATATATAGAAAGAAAGTCTGAATAAGAGTATTTTCCTGTTGATTCATCCATCGTAGAGGATGTCGACAAGGACAACACATCTTCTAATGACTCCATTCGCAGCTATTTATTCCTATGCGTGATTGTTATAGTGTCCTACAATAACTCAAAATTATCATGAATTCGGGGTCACTTTTGTATATGATAACGTAACGTAACTACTTACAAAATAAACCGTTAATGTAACTACTTGCTGTACAAAACTGCTTAATAAATTTTTAGTTTGTACATTTATTAAAGTCTATTTTTATTTTGAAAATACAAATTTCTAAGATTGGTTTTCCAAATTTGGGAACAAAGATGATCTTCGTAGCCGAAAAATCTCTTTTCCTCTGTTTGGGTTAAGTTCAAAAATAAATAAACAAATAAAATAAAATAAAGGAAATTTGGGCATCTAGTTCAAGACATAGTATTTATTTAGTGTAGACTCAGTATTTATGACGTTGTAGGATTGATTCAGCCATGATATTTTGAAATAATTTTTTCTTTTAAATTTACTCTTAATATAAGACTCTTTACTCTTAAAGATAATATTCATACAAAATGTATTCAATATCTTTGCAACTAACATGGGTATAAACACAGTTATTCGAACAATGAAAAGCCATGTTGTAAAATATCGTTAAAATATTTTGAAAAAAAAAATCCTAAAATTAAAGAAACAATTGCGTGGAAATAATCCAGTTTTTTTTTTTCAAGTTTAAAGTGTTATAAATTGGATTTTACACAATAATTTGTTCCAAAATCTTACGGGAGAGATACTTTTAAAAATTTGATTAATTTTTAATTAAGAAACCAATTAATTTTTTAAAATCTTTTCTTCCAGTAATCTGCAAATTAAAAATTATAAGAATATAAAATTATTTATTACAAAAATATAAAATTATTATAAAAATTAGAGAAAAAAATTGCACTGAAATGAAACCAATGTCATCGAGAATCTAATTTTTTATTTTTCAAGTATTGTAAAAAATTTTTAATACAGTAATTTGCTCCAAAGTTTAGAGAAAAAATTTAAAAAATTGATTAATATTTAATCAAGAATCCAAATTAAATTTTTTAAAAATTTTTCTTTATGAATAACTAAAAAAAAAGTAAATGCAGATCAAATTGGTTAGTTTAATATCCAACGTCTATCCTATAGGATGTTTTGAAAATTTTTCATAAAGAATGCTATAATTATGAAAATATGATCATGCTAAAAAAATAACTTTGAAATTCACATAATTAGACTTAGCATTCATTAGGACATCTAAGTAAAAGAAGAAAATAATTTTTCTGTAACAGATATAACGAGTTTTTGTTTTGTTTTTTCAATTCAAATTATTCACCTTTTTATTTGAAATGAGTATGCGAGTACACTCACTTCTTAAAAATGACTGTATTTTTCTATTGCCACTTCTGCAGAGTGAATTTTCCAGAACAAATGATTTTTGATATCTTGATTTTCTTAACCTCGAATTGACCTCTCGAAACCGCAGACATCAATTCGTTCGAAATCTGGAAGAAGTTTCGGTGTGAAAAAAGACTTCGACCTTTCATCAGTTAAGTCAGCATCATCTTCAGAGCAAAAATTTAAGTAAGAAATAAAGAAGAGAGGCCTGATTGAAATCAGTTATTTCCATTGTTCATTGTAATCTATAATTTAAGGAGCAATCGTATTTTCTTTACTCCGGTCGGAGATTTTACTGTCATGAACTGTCAAACTTTTACCAATAAGAGAGTTGCTGCGCTCTGAACGAGATCTGACGGCCGAAGTTTTCTCATAACCCTTTCAAATAACCTCTAAAATACACAGAATGTTAAAATAATGGAGGATAGAAATATACGAATGTTGTATTTCTAAGATAATATCCAATAGTTTGCATAATTTAAATTAGGCAGCTTTGTTTCAAATACGACCATCACCTCTGCAACAACAATAAAACTATTCTATAAGAAACGTTTCTGTTTTTATGTGGCCCAATAATTACAAAAGACCAGTGAAATATAAAAGGATTTTTACAAAGACGTTTAAGATACTGATTAAAACATAAGATGTACAAAAACTATTCGCACTTTTTACTTTCTCGTATATGCTGTATAAAGAAAGTATAGTAATTGTCAAAAAATTCAAACTCGAGATTTTCCCGAATTTCCACGTTTTAGACCTCTATGAGTTTGAAAAACACATTTTTGGAAAATGCCTGTCTGTCACAAAGATAACTCGAACGCGCTTTCAACTAGACGGTTGAAATTTGCTATACGGTCTTTACATTAAATTTACAGATTTATTTCATATTTTGTGTAAAATCTGTTCAGATGAAGTCTGTCTGTCCTGCTGTTTGAATATAAGTTAACACGATAACTTCAAAACGAAGAGAGTTAATTAGATAAAACCCGGAACACGGATTTAACATCGATAATGTAGATATTTGTCAAAGATTGAGATAAAACTAACTACAGTTTATCACCAAAGAATTCATCAAGGATCACAGGATAGATTCTGTAAAAATGCTGAAGTGAAAAGTTGATATTTCGTAACTATCGTACGCCAGTGTCATGCAAGACGTTCTCTGGCATGACCAGTTTATTATAGAGTGTGCAAGAAAGTTTTAGGGAGACCACTCACCCTGGTATGTGATGAAGTCCGAAATGGATAGATCGGGAAAGGAAATATTTTAACATTTTTCTCTCAGTACTAAGACTTTTGGAGTACAAATACAATAAAACCTCATGAATTAGAATTTCCAGAGGTTTTGTATTTTTATATCCTGGAAAGGGAAAGAATTGAATTTCTTCTAACATAAATACAAAACCTCTATTAGTAAAAATAAAAAAAGATTCTAGAGCAAAATTTTCATAAATTAAAAAAATTTAGCAAAAAAAAAAAAAATGATGGGTTTTTTTAAGCCTTAAATCTAAATCCTCTACGAGTATAAAAACAAATAAACCTTTAGAACAAGAGTTTCTAGAGGTTTGAGATTTCGTATTTTTATATCAATAAGGTAAAAATATTGAATTTCTTTTCACTCAGATAAAAAACCTCAATTAATATAAATACAAAAAATACTCTAGTTTCAAAGCTTTTACAGTTTTTTTTATTTTTTTAAATTTTAAATCAAGATGGGAAAAGGATTGTTTTTCTTTTACACTAAATACAAATCCTATATGAGTAATAATACAAAAATAAAAATCTAAAACAAAGTGTTTAGAGATTTCGAGAGGTTTTGAATTTTATTTTCTTGCAACAGAGCAAATTCTTTTGAACTCATAATTTAGCACAAAACTTCTTAAACTGTAATTACCAATTCCAATTTGCTGTTAATTATTCCCGATTTGGGATTAGTTAACAGCAAACGCTTCTGTTGATATTTATCAATAATAAATAAACAAATTCATGAAATTAATTTTACCTTAAAACATTGTATTTAAATATACAGGGTGCGGCAGAAAAACCTGGACAAATACTTTTCTATATAACTTGATTAAAAATAAATAAATTATAATGATAAGAGTAGACTTTTAATAATAAATAAATTTAATTTGTTTCAAAGTGGCCACTTTTTGCAGCAATGCAGAGGCGGAAATGCTTGTTAAAATTTTCAGCAATGGACCGCAAGTCTTTTTCCTTATGTCCACACTGTTATGTTGCTTAGAGCAAGGACTAGACTCCAAAATGGACCATAAACTTTAATCATGGGATTGAGATTGAGCGAGTTTTGTGCCAATTCTCCTGATGATAATATCACGTCAGTAAAAAACTCTTTGATTACTCTTCTGTCTTTTTAGCCTCGTAAGCTGGTGGGGAGTCTTGTTGAAACTCCCACTTTACATTGCCGAAGTGCGTTTCGGCCCACGGAAATATAACAACCTCTAGAATATCTCGTTGAGACACTTTTTAATTTATTTTAAAGCCCTCATCCACAAAAACCAGAGATGTTTTGCCGCTTGCGCAAATTCTTTCCCAGACCATGAGCGACTTTGGATTTTTGCTATGTTCACCAATTGTTGAAATGTTTGGAGCGTCTACAGACTAGATCCTGTAACTCTAGGGGCTTTGGCCTTTTGGACGTTAAAGAACTGCTCATTAGTGCAAAGGGATCTTTCTCAGCGCTGACTTGCGGCCCGTCTCAAAAGTGTTCGACGTCTTTGGAGCCCCACAAGTTTGTTTCTTCAGTGAGAAGTTGATTTTTTTGAAAATTGTAAGGCTTTAGTCCAAGCTCTGTTTTTTGACATTCTTTGCACTGATCGGTCCCTTGTTCCGAGTTCACGAGCGATCTTTCTCATGGAAACCCTCGAATTTCCTTGAACACGCTTTTTGATAACCTTACGTTTATTTAAAGTGTTCATCATATGTTTTTGTTCACTTCCTGAACTTTGACCATCATTGCTAAGCTCTTTCAAACGATCGATTGCCTCAGACATTGTTTGCCGCCGCATATTAAGCAAATGAACGCTCGAGCATACCATCGCTTTCCTTGCTTAAACAACTCTAAAATAGCATATCTTTTGCTTGGCATTATAAAAAATGCCAAAAAACAATATGTAAACTAAATGATACATTATAAAATATATTATAATTGAAGTGGTAGACAAAAAGAAGAGAACAAAAATTAAAAAGAAATTAATTAACTTCTATTCTGTGATGTAATAATTTTGTCCGAGAGTGTGTTTTTTTTTTGCCGCACCCTATACTAAATAACAGTGATCAAAGAAAACTTTGATTTAATGCTAACAATTATCAATTTTTTTATATATTGGGTTGTTCGGAAAGTAATTTCGTTTTTTTCCCGACAGAGGATTTAATTGTATTTTTTTGCACCCAACTTCACATTTAAGCCGTATAATTTTTATATGCTTTGAGATCTCATATAGCAAGGCTTGTGTGTGAAAAATTACAATTAATTCTACGCAGTAGTTTTTGGGTGGTGCCCTTTTAAATATGGAGAGTGATAAGCAGCATTTTCGACATATCTTACTGTTTTACTACAGAAAGGGTAAAAATGCTGTTCAAGCCAGAAAGAAATGGATCGATGTGTATGGAGAAGGTGTGTTGACAGTACGCCAGTGCCAGAACTGGTTCGCTAAATTTTTTAGACGGTAAAACTTTCACCTCAAATGAGGAGGTCAAAAACCACCTCGATCAGTTTTTTGGCAGCAAAGACCAAACATTTTATGAGCGTGGAATGATGCTACTACCAGAAAGATGGCAAAAGGTGTTGGTCCAGAACGGCCAATATATAATTTAATAAAGTATTTGTTTATTATACGAAAACTGTCTTTCATTTCCACACACACACACACACACAAAAAAAAAACGAAATTACTTTCCGAACAACCCAATATATAAGATAGTTTTACTATAACTTAGGTAGGAAAAAATTTTCGCGCAAAGACAAGAGATAGAAATTTTTTAACGAAAAGAGATAAGATGACTAAAAAGATACCGAAAAAAACTATTGAATATTGTTCTAATAATACTA
>JAPMOR010010098.1:4315-28359 GCA_026543865.1 Argiope aurantia | reverse complement strand
TTAAATCATCTGTTACACATTAGATGTTAAATCTGTGCACCAAATTTTATCTACCTCCCTTAGTTTTGCAGTTATCATGCATATTCGAACAGCTAGACTTCCACTTGAAAGATTTCATTCAAAATTAAACAAAAATCTACTTATTTGGTGAAGAGACCATACCGCAAATTTCATCCATTCTTTCATTTTCGAGTTACTCGCACACAGACATAACTTCAAAACTGCTGCTTCGGACTCTGGGAGGTCTGAAACGTCCAGATTCGTCAAAATATCCTCTGAAGTTTATGATGATTTAATACTTTGAATATTTAGCATATGAAAGGGTAAACACTTTCAGAAATTCCTATTTACAAACAATAGCAGAAAATATGTTAAGAGAATACAGTAGAACAGAATTGATGGAGTTTATTGGCGAAAGAACCATTTATGATTAAACTACCCCAAACATATGGTGAGTTTAGTTTGGTTTAGTTATATTAAAGTCCCGTTTGAAGCAACACTTGGGCTATTTCGGGACGGACCTCGTAATTTTGAACCGCGGTCAGATGACGAGGACGACACCTGAGCTGGCACCCCCCTCCACACCACACCACACCAGCGGGAGGGCGTTTGGTCAGAACGGATTTAACGTGCAACTGACCCCCTTACACGACGGTTCTTCGGTGGAATCGGGTCTCGAACAAACATATGGTGAGAGCTAATCTTATTAAATTTTTTTTTCTAAATTTCGCCATTTTCCAGGATTTGTTAACCAGTAAAATATGCCGCATAGTAAAATATAATCTAAAAGTTATTCAAGAATCAGATCAAAAAGTGAATACCAACCATTTTTTAAAAAGGTTAAAAAAAAAAATGGGGATGGGGAACTTTATGAAGAATGCCTTTTAATTTGATATGGGGGGAATGCATTGTTTATTAAATTGTGGAAATTCTATTAAATTATGAAGAATTGTCATAGGACATTGGTATACTGTACATCAGGTTGCGGGTTCCCCCAACAGCAAATGCTTATGCGTGAGCTTTAAATGGCCAATTCTTAATCTAATAAAAATTGTATCAAGATTTCTACTAGGCAAACAAGGCCAATAGTCGATTAGGTGTTTAATTGTTTTAAGTTTATTTGCCTCTTTAAAGTTCCTCTAGGTTTGCCATTTTAAATACAGACTGGATTTAACATATCTAGAATAGAATAGAATTGGAATATGTTAAAAGATATTCGAGTAAGGGGTACTCAAAAGACCCATTTCCATCTTATATGCGTGTGCAAGGAAGGGGAACATCGTTAAAAAGATCAATTTTTAGAAATCTATTGAATTTTTAATTTGCGAAGTATGGGATGGATTTAGATATAAAGTGAAATTTTGCCTCCTGACATCCTTTTCTTAATATTCTTCAGTCGAAAAAAATAGCTTTAAGAAAACCACTTTTAATCACTTCCTTCACAGCATTTCTCTGTTATTTTCACGAATTGAGGAGAAAACAATTAAGACAGGAGAAAATAATTTTCTAACGTAAAGGTTTTTGGCACTTCGTTCTCCCATTCGTTCGAAAAAAGGTATTTCATACTTTTAAGAATAAGGTAAAAGTGGAACAACCTGTCAAAAATGTGACGTATGACTTTTATAATAATCGGCGGCGGCTTCCTTTGTAGAACTTAACACACCAACTGTTTGGCTCAAGGCGTCACAGCTTGTTATAAGAAAGGATGATTCGGATCAGTTGGTGCGACAATTTTTTTGGGACAGTTATTTAATTTCGCATTTAAATAGTACCCGCTGGCTTTTAAAATTAAAATAGTTTTAAAAGTTTTGGTTCAGTGATTTAAAGGAACCTTTCTGAGTTTGGGTTGATGAAGAATATTAACATCCAGTCTAAAATATAAATGGAATATGTTAAAAAATGAATCGAAATTTCGATGATAGCACAGCTTGTTTCAAAAATTTATAACAATTAAAATAACTGTTACATGAAATTAATATAAATTGAAGTTTCGAAAGAAATTAATAAACATAAATGTGAAAAGTGTCCCAAAATTAACGCAAGATTTGAGTTTGTCACCCTTCGTGCAGTATTCATACATAACCCTATGTTGTGCATTGGTAACCCTAATAATATTAGGGTTACTATTGGTAACCCTAATAAAAAAACCAATTTGACAGCTGATAGGTTAATGTTAGTAAAAATGAAGCGCTACACGATAGAACAACGTGTTTTCAGTGTTGAATAATATTCCAAAAATAATAAAAGTCTGACGGCCACAGTTCGAACATTTGAGAATTAGCTAAATAGATGGTGTGATTTAACACCATTGGATTTCTATTTATATGTTTATTTGAAGTCAAATGTCTATGCCAACAAGGCCATAAGCTCACGTGCATTTAAGGGAGAAATTAAAAGCTGCATCAATGCAACCCAGCCACATTTATGTTAAATGGCCATAGAAAATTGCAGCAGAGTGCGTATGTGCCAGCAAAGACGGGGAGTCCATTTACCCTATGTGTTATTCATACATAACCCTATGTTGTGCATTTTATAATTGAATAAAAATATAACAAATAAAAAAACTTTAAAAAATCAAATCCCACGTTATTTCGTTGTTCTATCGTATAGTGCTGCATTTTTACTAACCTTAACAGCTGTTAAATGGTTTTTTAATAGGGTTGCCAACACTTTACTGTCGAATGGTGGCAAATTCAAATATTGCATCACTTTTGAGACATTCTTTAAATTCTTAATAGTTTTCGGAAATTTTCGGAGTTTGATTATTTAATATAACAATATTTGCACTCTTCAGAATTTTTTTTTTTTTACAATTCACTTTTAGGTTTTACAATTTTTGAATTCGGCTGTCCGAATATAAGTTAAGACCGTAATTAGAAAACGAAGAGAGCTAGATAGATAAAATTCGGTCACATATTCAACATCTATAGAGTAGACACCTATAAAATTTTGAGTCAGATCCAACGAAGAGTTGACTGTCTGTCGATCTGTAATTTCAGAAATAAGTAAGTGTGAAAATTCAAAATCGCAGTATCTTAAATATATGGAATTTTGTGACTATAGTTAAAGTTCTGAAACAAATTTTTGTTTCAATCGGTTGGGGAAAAATGTGTCTAAAACTCAAATTTGATTTTTGGATATTATTAACCGCATATCAGGGATTAATCGCCAAATAACTTGCCAAGGATTACAACATAGATTCTGTAAAAATACTAAATTCACGCCAAAAGCTAAAATTTGTTACTACTGCATGCCAATGCCATGTGAGGCGTCCTCTGGAGTGAAAAAATTTATTAGAGAGTATGCTAGAAACTTTTTTTTTTTGGGGGGAGGGGGGTCCTCTATCGCTGGTTAACGTTAAGATATTTGTAAAGAAAAAGAAAAGTACTTTCTCCTTTTCAAGTTTCTGAAAGAAATGATTTGGCATCATTTTAACTTCCCCAGCTCCTACTTGGCTCTTCTATTCCCAACTTTTGTAATATAACAGAGAAGAGAAGCAAGATAATTTTCAGAATGATTAGATTTCGTACCACAGCTATGCGAAAGGAGCAATAGGACAGCATCTACATATAACAGATGGTCTACAAGGGGAAAAAAACTACCGGTACATCTGTACCGCCTGTAAGCACTAGGTTACTTCCTCAAAGCAAATGTCGTAGTAATTAAAAAAATTTAGCTTTACATATTACATAAAAGACGTATTATTTTTTAAAATTTAATTATATGCGAATACATTAAAAATATAAAAGTTAGAGTTGCCATTAATGGTTTGCCTATTGGTTATTTCAGAAATAATAAATAAAATGTCGGTGGCAACTCCAAACAATTCGTATTTTAAATCTTTAATAAAAAATCTTGTTAAATCCGTGTGGCAGCAATTGATTTCTAGTTCATCACTTTCACAGCTGGAAGATTTGATGAAATCTCCGTGAAAAGTAACGATTCATTTCTAGAGGGATTTAAAGTAGAATGTGAAAACTGAAATGCGATAAGAATTATTGTGAATAACAAAATCCTACACAGGTTAAGCATTATCACACACCATGGAATTTCCTCAAGATTTCAAAAATCAATGCACGTAAAACTTGGATGAATAGAAAGCAGGTAAGTATTTTATATATTAAACAAGAAATGCTAAAATGTCTTTTTTGGGGGTAGCCGAATCAAATTTCTCCAGACAAATTATTGAAATATTTATTTTCAGATTCTTGATGATTAGTTTTGATATAATTTTCATTTTTTTTTTCTTTACAAAGTATAGAAAAAAATACTGTAATCGTCGAAAAAAATTCGAACACGAGATTTTGATGCCATCTCCAAGTTTCAGACGTCCCGAATGCAGGAAATACATTTTTGGAATTGTGCCTTTCTATCGCTTTGTCTGTGAACATTATAACCCAAAAACGTTTTGAGCTAGACCAGTGAGATTTGGTATATGGATTTAAACCTAAAATTGAAGATATCTAACATATTTTGAAGGAAATCCAATCAGATGAAATCTATCTATTCAAGTGCAAGTGAACTTGATAATTATGAAACGTAAAGAAGTAAATAGATACCAGTTGGTATATATGTTTAGCATCTAAAATGTAGATTCTATTAAAATTTTGAATCTAATCTGTTAAAGGGTTGAATTTCTATCAGTTTATTGAATCTATTCTATCAGTCTATTGAATTTCTTTTCGCATGCTTGTAAACTCTATAACTTATAAACATAATGACTTAATGAAATTCGATATATGATATTGTGGCTACAATTGTAATTCGGTGTTTAGTTTTGGTCTCAATTAATCAAATGTACGAATAAATATATTAGCACGTTAAATTCATTAAAACCGTTAGATTCATACCAAAGATCTGAATTTCTTAATTATTATGCGCCGATGCGGGGGAAGTAAGAAGTAAAATCTTTTTTGGAGGGTATGCGTGAACGTTTAGGGGAAACCACCCTCGGTAATTTCAATTTATATTCCACAATGGTGTCTTACACAGGAACGGTGATAAGAGGAGATTGAAACCTCATCAACATATTGCAGTGAATTCTGGAATATTACCCTATAAGCTAAAGCTTCTTTAATTAGATTAGTTATTTGTAAACATTTAGCTATCTCTTAAATATCCTATATTTTATATACTAGATTCAAAACCACGGATTTTTTAATGTTATTCCGTATTTCAAAGCCTTTTCACCAAATTCAAAGATATATAAATTTAAGGAGATACATTTCAGTGATCTATCACAGAATCACTTTTCGAATTCACGATCCTTTGATAGCAGAAAGGGAATTTCAAAGCCTTTTCACGAAATTCAAAAATATATGAATTTAAGGAGATACATTTCAGTGATTTTTCACAGAATCACTTTTCGAATTCACAATCCTTTAATAGCAGAAAAGGAATTTCAAAGCCGTTTCACCAAATTCAAAGATATATAAATTTAAGGAGATACATTTCAGTGATCTTTCATAGAATCACTTTTCGAATTTACGATTCTTTGATAGCAGAAAGGGAATTTCAAAGCCTTTTCACGAAATTCAAAAATATATGAATTTAAGGAGTTTCATTTCAGTGATCTTTCATATAATCACTTTTCGAATTCACGATCCTTTGATAGCTGAAAGGGAATTTTATCATATGAACTTGAAAGCATCGATGTCAGAGTATATTTCTTGTTGATACAATTTGGCAAGTTGGAGGATAACTGAATCGTTAATGAGCAAGAATTGAATCAATACAAGAATTCGTAATACTTAAGTACTACTTAAACGGGGGGTGGGGGAAACTATATACCTTCAGCATTTAAATATAACTTAAAATTTAATATTTCTGAGAATTATACAATGACATTAAGATATTAAGACAGCTGTCTCTTAACCTTACAGCTGCGTATCCCGCGATTCCCGCGGGTTGGCAATCAGTCCATTTGCTTATTGCATTCCACGTTTTTCGCAGTTTAGTGTTTTATTTTTAGGATTACAGATTTTTATTATATCATATTATTATCGTGTAACATATAGTATCAGTTCACTTTGTTTGAAAAATAATGGAACTTATTTGCAAACATCGCATCTAAATAGTGATTTTAAAAAATTACGCAATCAGAGGGTTAAGTTGTTGTTTTTTAATTTATTTTCCTTTTTACATATAGAGGAAAATCTTATATTTCCTTAATTTCTTTAAATAGTAAAAATTAAACTTTCGAAAGTTTTGAAAATAAAGAAATGATACATTGAATAGTCATTTGTATAGAAAATATAAGAGTTTTTGCATTTTGATTCAAAGATAAAATTGATTTATTAAGAAAAAAATTTCATCTGACAAAACAGCCAAAATATTTTGGCACGTTGTAAGAGTTTTAAGTACGCTTCATGTCAAATTCAGACTGATAAAACTGTCTCGCACGCATTGGAATGATATAAGATTCCTTTCTTTTTGTGTGCGCGCTGTATGGCTGCTACATAATTAAGTGAATTTCAAAAATAAAATACTGATAGATGAATAAATTTCAAAGCATTATCATATTACGATGTTTCGGTTTAGCAGATGAAATCTTAATTTTTTTTTAATGATTAAGGGTATTTATTTCTTTTTGATTTTTGTAAGGTTTTATTGGAAGATTCGTTAAAACTGCGTTTTTCATAGGGATATTCGATAGGGACATGCTGACAGAGATATAAAATAATCTACTACAAAGAATTATTAGGAATAAAATTGCATCAACAAAATATAATGTAAGTTCCGTTGCAAAATTATTTACAGCTGAAAGCAGATTTTAAACCGATATATAATTTATATATCGATGATACATAATTTATATTTATATATTTATCTGTTATAGAATGAGAATATATCGACAAAAGAATAATATGTGAATTATTCCATAAAAGCAACTGTGTTTTTTAAACAATCAAGTGTAGTAAAAACTTTTCACAGGCATTGAGTGTTCTATTCCTGATCATAAATCAAGATCATCCTGATCATGATGCGAATTATTTTATAAAAGCAGCTGTGTTTTTTAAAACAGTAAAGAGTATTAAAAAGGTTTCAAGGCATTGAGTGCTTTATTTCTTGATAGTAATTGATTTAAATAAATTAATCATTCTACTCAGAAAGCGATTTAAAACTTTATGTCTATGATGAACAATTCGAAATTTAATGTATGAAACCGTAATATAAACGGATGATTATTTAAGTGTATGTAAATAAACACCATTTCTATCTAGCCACTTATTCAAAAAAAAAAGTAGCATGGTAAACAAAAGATAGCAATGGATTACAAGCGCGCACATTTGAACAAATACTTAAACTAATACTTTGTTTTTACTCACCTCTTCCACTTCTCCCCACGAATCTGAGATCGTTGAACTTTGCAATCTGATTCTTGACGACGGCCGTCGAATTCCGCATTTCGCCGCAATAATTCTCGTCATTCCCGGCCCTGATGGTCACTGCAGTCCCATCTACCACCTCTCCCAGGATGACCACTTTGAAAGCGACCGGCAGGGTCTTGTTGGACCTCCAGTGGGCGGGCAGTACGGTGCAGAGGATGTTGGGAGCGGCGGTCCGCACCAGCTCCCCCGGGTGCTCGCCGAGCACTTCGCAGAGTCCCCGGTCCACGAACTCGGTCATCGCGGCGACACGCGTCGGCACATGCATGCGGGAGAAGGGTGGCCTTTTAGCGGCCGATCGCGTCGGCGCCCCTTGCCGTAGCTGGTGCCGCTCTCTGTCCGCCCGAGCCAGCCAATTGAGGCTTGTTGCGCGAAGGGTTGCCGGAATGGGTTGTTTGGGGTGGGTTTTTTTAGTGCTCAGGTCGCCAAGTGGGGGAGATTTTAGGTTTCGGGTTTGGGAAGGGTGCTGCTATTGTTTCAGATAGATGGAAGATTTATTTTTCATTTGTCAGATTATTAAAAAAATAAAAAACTATTGATGATTTATTAACGTAAGCAAGAGCAGAAAAAATTTCCATAACATAATTATATTTATTTATTTTTAATGTTTATTTTTATCTTTATTTAAAATTTAAATCATCAAAATTGAAAAAAAAATGAAAAAAAAAATTTGATTCATTAAAAATTAAAAAAAAATTGGGAAAAAAGTCTTAATTCATCAAAAATTTTAAAAAAATGGGAAGTAAAAACTTTATTTAAGTCGATTTAATTTTCATTAAATAATTGGCCGATTTTTTTTCCGAAAGAAATTTTTGTCTTTTTCTACAGGATGAAAGTTTTTTTATACTGGTGGTTGCGCAATTATGTCAGGAAAAATTAATAAAATTAGTTAGACAAACAATGTGAAAGTTAATCAATTGATAGGTATTAACAAAAATAATAATATTATTATTATTTTATTAATTTTAATGGAATGTTTTGAATAAAAATTAATTCCATTGATTTTAAAAAAAAATTCTTTCGTTTTAAGAATTGTAAAAGTTCTTGAACACTAGCAGAAATTTGAGAACTCCAGTTCAAGAAATAAATTCTAATAGAAACTGAAATTAAATTATTTAAGATAAGATTTATCAAAATACACCTTTTCTTTCAAAGCAATTAGTTTAGCTTATTTAATTCCCAGCACAAAAGTGAGGAAATCGTGTGAATTATTTCCCTTTTAAAATAGACTATGTATGTCCATTTCTCAAAGTTTCATTGTTGTCCATATACATATGCAATTTACCAAGCCATATTGACTATGCTTTTTAAAATTAATTTTTTTTTTGAAATTTGTGTTAAATAGCCATTTTTTTTATCCTTTTATCATTATCTTTTTTATTTCAATTGACTTATTTTATAGTAGAACAGGTCGATTATTTTATTTTTATTTACTACTTAAGTCACACTAAGGTTGTTAAGCCATCTTATACTCTATGCTTATAGCAATTACGACTATCTAATAGTTTTGAGGTGAGTTCGAAACCAATTTTCACCAAAATTCTATTATCTCCTGGTGTGAACGTTTATTGAGAAAAGTCGTTTCAGGGGTCTTCTATATCATATGGATGAAATTCAGAATTACAAGAATAATCCTAAAAGTAACTTCAAAATAGTCTATTTTTTCGATAGATATTGGTTTATTAACCAAATGGTAGTTGAATCACTATTTTTTTTTATTTACCTAAACTATTAAAAATTAAAAGGATAAGAATAGAAATGTGCAGATTTTTTAAAAACATCTGTTACGGTTAAAGTTTGGATTCTGAATTGATGATCTTTCTTCAGCCTTAAAAATCGAACAAAGATTATTTGAGTGTTTGGTCGTTTTCCTGAGTTTTTCTTTATCGCTCTCTGAAACATAAAAAAAGAGAAATAATTATAAAACTTGATTGTTTTGAAACTGTAAAGCAATGAAATAAATCAAATCAGAAAATCATCAATAAGTATGATTTAAAATAAATTTAATAACAAGGATCAAAATGAAAAAAAAATTCAAAACAAATTGAATTACTTGCCCCGGAATATTATCCTGTTTCCACCAGAATTGTGTGAAATATATTTTATAGAGTCTATTCATATAAAGCCATCTTATTTACTTTCTAGTTCTGCAGAAACAATAATTTCCAGGACTCAATCGGCATCTTACATTTGAATTATTTTATAGTAAACAAATTTGTGGATTATTAACATTGTTCTTTTAAGTGGGCATAGCGTTGCGATTTTTGCCAAATTAAGCTGGGGAAAAAAACTCTTTAAATATTAAATATAAAGCATACCTTTAATATATATATATATATAAGCATACCTTTATACTATATAAAGCATACCTTTAAAATTTTAGAATTAAATAGAATTTTGTTTATCTAATATTAATGTAATGTGCTAGATTACAATGAATGTACAGGATGAAAGAACAATTTTTTTAACATTAAAAGACTGTGAAGTTACACACCGACTCATATTTAAAATTTTTGAAAATGGTGCATTATTTTTTCCACTCTATTCCATATCCTTTCAATATTCACATTATTATGGCGGTACTTATATGCAGAATTCGTAATGTTGCAAGCGTTTTTGGATTGATCTGCAAACATTCCGTTTAGCTAGAAATTAAAAATTAGAAAAATAATTTACGGTGATAAAGAAATTACCAAGTAAAGTAAAAGGACATCTGAAATTAAAATGTTAAGATAAATGATGTGATAAAAGATGTTAACATATATAATTCCAAAATAAATTTTTGGATTGATGGATTGGACAACTGATGTCAATAAGACTGTTTTTCCGATTGTACTGACTGATGTGCTGATGACTGATGATTGTACATGACTAATTTTCCGACTGTAGTGAAAATGAACTAAATTTCATCATTTTAATCTGTTATATAAGTTCAACGTCGTTAAGATATATCATTTTTCTCTTAGATAAATTATATTCACTTATTACGGAGCAATAATTTATGTGTTGATTCATTGCTGCTCATATAATTTGTCTAATATGCATTTGCATTTAATTTTGGGTGGGCAAGTTTGATATGGTCTTGATAAATACATGTGCTAGTTATCGAGGAAAAGTGAATGAAAATTTTTAAGTGATTAATTTGCGTGTATTTTATTAACTAATTTGAAATAAATGAATAATTTTAAACATTCATTATTTCTATGTGTATTTTTTAAATTTGCTTTTAAAAATAATTTTTACAATAAAAGACTTAAGATAAGAAAATGATTAATGTCCTTTCATGATGTTTTCCTTCCTTTTAAATCACTAAAAATTTCTGATACGGCTTATTGCTGAATTTTTCAAAAAAGTCTAAAATAAGTACTTTAGCATTAATTTATGAACATTACGTTAAACCAATAAGTATTCTTCTATGTTCTGAATTAATAATTTTAATCACTTATAACTTTTAAAATATTAACAGTTCAAAACGATCAACTTTTGAAAACATATATGGAGACTCATTGTTGAATTTATAATATTCAATGAAATATTGTGCTACAGATAAGATATATTCAATTCAAATAAAAAAACAAAAAACTTGAGAAAAAACTTTTTGCAAAATTTTCAATTTATGCCTTAACTCCAATATTTTTGAACAATTTTTTTCATCAATAGGCAGAACTCTTTTTTAAAACATAAAAAAAAGTTTCTTACCCCTACCCCCCAAAAAAAAACAGGAATTTAGCTTTTGAGAATCTCTTGTCTATCAAAACTAGAAGAGGGGGAAAAAGAAAAGAAAAAAAAAAAAAGAAAAAAAAAACCCTTCTTTAGTAACACATTGAAACCCATCTCATACTTAAAATTTCAGGAAAGGGCGAATAAAAGCCAAATATGGCAACCCGTCTCTCCAGCACAGGTGTGGTTGTGGTGGAAGATGCGGCGCCGGACACGTGACACCACGTGACGGCCGTATCCCCGCCCGTCGGCCGTGCTGTTGGGCGGGCCACCGAAAAGTTGTTCCGCGGCGGCCTCCGCGTAAGCCCTCCCGCGGAAAGAAGGCGGTTTTCACGCGTGGGATGGCTTGGCGCGCGAAAAGAACGCCTTTTTGGATGCGCTCGATTTCGGTCATGGATGAGTTAGTTCGTAGGGATGTTGCTCTAGACGCAGAAGGGGACGAAATTGCTTCGTAAAACGTTTTGTTTCTTCCCATTTTCTTGTTTACAATTTTTTTTTTTTTTAAAAAAAAGGATTCTCATTTGAGATTTTGAAATTTACTTTTCTCGAAAATGAAAGATTTCTATATACTTTATCTGAAAGAATTCAGCATCCCACCCTTTTTCTCCCGAAGTATTGCTTAAATTTTTAAAGCTATATCGGTGAAGTTTTCTAAGTGATAAATATAGGGGATTACTTTCCATTTCTTCAAATTAATAGAATTATTTTTGAATAATTAATTTATACAATGAAGAATTTAAAAATGTTTTACGTTGTTAGTTTTTAAATAGCATTTTTCCTATATCTGTTTTAGAGCAGATAACATATATATATTTCACGAACATGCGAAAGCTATATTAAACTATAATTTATACTAAATTTTGAATAAATATCGATTTATTGCTATAAATTATTCTTTAGTATGACTATGGGAAAAAAGCTAGATTAGATTCATTTGGCTAAGAAAAGTAGTGTCAGCTTTTTTGATATTTAATTTCAAATTAGTAATTATTTCATTAAATATACAGATACACTTTTGAAAATTATTATTTCTTAGTTTAATTGCGATAATCAATATTTAATAATGAGAAAGTAATATTCTATAATATACGCATATGAACGGCTCTGCGTTATACCATTTTAGTTTTGGAATCAAAGGAGTTGTATTATCTCACCTGAAAACAGAAGACAGGCGAAGAAACAGGAAAGCGATATTTACTTGTTTCAAATTGTGGCAAGAAAAGATCTATGGGCTCTTTTGACACACGTTGCATGATTTTTTTTTTCTTTAACTAATCAATAAATATATTCATCATACATTAGTTGGTACATTAAAGTAGGGACATAAAAATTATTAAACGATGATTTGCACAGCTTCAGAATCCGGAGAAATATAATCTTACTGATTTAACGGTATAAAATCTGCAATATCTAGTGCGCAGATGGAATAATACTTTCTGTACAGTATCTGTACCACTCGTACAGAAAGTTAGATTTCTTCCACTGTAAAATAAATCTTAACAATTTTACTAGTATCTGCAATATTCAGTATGCAAAAGGAACTTGGAATCAACATACGTATAATCCATTACTGAAAATTAAGATTTCTTCTACTAATGAAATATAATCTTACTGATTTAGCGATATCGTATTTACAATATTCAGTATGTAAAGGGAATAATTCTTTTATACTAATATATGTAAGCGAAAGTTAAGACCTTTACATTGGGAAAATATATTTTAAATGATTTACTGCAACATCCAGTATGTCACGGGAATAATTCTTTTGAACCAGCATATGTACTGTCCGTAAACGAAAATTAAGATTTTTCTACTAGTGAAATATAAGTTTGCTGATGTAATGGTATAGTATCAGCAATATCTAGTACGCAGAGAGAATAATTCTTTTGGGACAGTATATGTACCATTCGTAAGCTAAACTTAAGACTTCTTCCACTGGAAAAATGCATTTTAACTGATTTACTGGATGTTGTATCTGCAGCATCCAATATGCAAAGGACATAATTCTTCTGAACCAGCATATATACCGTACGTAGACGAAAATTTTTCTACTAGCGAAATAAAATCTTACCTTTATAGCATTTGCAACATCCAGTACGTAAAGGGAGTGATTCTTCTGGACCAGCATCTTTATCACAGGTAAGAAAAAAAAATTCAAGACTTCTTTCACCGGTGAAATGTAATTTTATTGATTTAGTGGTATAGTATCAGCGACATCCAATATGCAATATAATATTCTTTTGGGCCAGTATATATACCACCCGTAAGAGTCAGTTAAGACTTCTTTCACTGTGAAAATATATCTTTGCAGATTTACTGGATGAAATATCTGCAACATCCAGTATGCAAAGGGACAAATTCTTCTTAACCAGCACATTTACCATTATTACATTACCATACGCATGTACCATCCATAAATGAAAATTAAGATTTCTTTTATTGGTGATTTAGTGATACTAATTTACTTGTTAATTTAGTGATATATATCAGCAAAATCCAATACACAAAATGAATAATTTTTCTCGGCCAGTATATGTACTATCAGTAAGAAAATCAAGATTTCTTCCGCTGTGAAAAATATATCTTAACTATTTACTGAGAATTTACTTTGCAGAATGCAAAAGGAACAATAATTCTTCTGGTCCAGAATATCTACCACACGTCTGGAAGAATCCAGACTTTTTTCACCGGTGAAATATAATCTTACGGAATGATTGGATTTGGTATGTGCAAAATCTAGTATGAAAATGGATAATTCTTCTAAACCAGCATATGTACCTTCCGTAAATAAAATTATCTACTGGTGAAACTACTTTTTATACTTCTGAAATATATTCTTACTGATTTAATAACATCCAGTACGCAGAGTAAATAATTCTTCTGGGCCAATATATATATTTCCATTAAACAAAAGTTAAGACTTTTTCCACTGGAAAAATATATATTAACTCATTTACTGGGCATTTACTTTGCAGTATGCAAAGGAATAATTCTTCTTGACCAGCACATTTACCACAGGGAAAATCAAGATTTCTTCCACTAGGAAAATATATTTTCTGTGTTGCGACTTATGGCACTTTACAAACCCGCTGACAGCGATCTGTCAGCGATTTAAGCAGAGTGGAGCGTCTCTTGTTTTTTCACTAGCGCCAACTGGGGCCTCCTTTTTTCAACATTCAGACACCTCACAGAAAGAATACAGAAGAAAAACAACCATGTCCGAACAGGGACTCGAACTCAGGGCACCCAGATCACTGGGAGGACACACTGCACCTATGACAGGACGTCGGCGAAAACATGTCTTAACTGATTTACTCGGTGTGGTATGGGCACCATCCAGTAAGCAAAGGGAATTATCTTTTGAACCAGCAGATGTACCACCCGTGAAGGAAAATAAACTTCTTTCCAGGTGAAATATAATCTTACTGATTTAGCGACATAATATCTGTAATATCCGATATGAAAATGGAATAATTTTTCTGGGTCAACATTTTATCCTTTGTAAAGTAGAATTAAAAAAATTTCCTTAAATGAAATAAAATTTTACTAATTTTGGATGCAGTATCTGCAGTATTTAGTACACATATAAAAAAATAATATTGGAATAGTTTCTGTACCGTGTAAGGGGCAAAAAACACCTCTATCTGAATGACTTAACATATAACAAGTATATTATGGACAATAAGAAATTTTTAAAAATATTTCATGTTTGTTGATGTTGGAAATATTTCATGTAATTCTACTCGAGCTTTACAAACATTGTAAGAATTAACTAAAAGAGCAGAAACAACCTTTCTATATTGTTGCCCAGAAACTAATAACTCGTAGGCCAATCTAAAATGTGTAAAGTTATAAGAAACTGTATAATCAATGAAATTTGACATTTATTTTTTTTAAATATTGATTTGATGTATTGGATTAAATATCCTCTTTTTATTGTTATAAAAGAAATACTGAAAGAGGACATTTTAACTTGGATAATTTTTTCGACCAATAAAATTTTTAAATCTACTCTAAAATTTCACAAAACATTTATTGAAGGTATATCAGTTTTCAGGGACTTGATTTTAAAGCATCTTGTTGCATAACGCACGCAATGGGATTTCTTTTCAACCAAAAGCTTAATACCGAGTGAGGAACAGATATCCTCTTGATGGATTAATATATATTTCAGTCTTTTATATCTATCACGTGACATTAGTTAGGAATCTATTTTAATTAAATGACAGTTGGCATCTTCAATATTAAAGAAATATGCTATTTTCAAATTACCAGTACAGCTAAGTATACTTGACAAGAGGACACTTGATTGGAAATGGTGACAATCTTTTATTTGTTCCGGATTTATTTTGATGTTTCAATTTGTAAAATATATATTGCGACATATAACGAAATCTGTTACGAATTCAATTTAAACTGAAATTGTTATTTCACATATTTATTCCATTTACGATTTTATCTAGTTTAATAGTCGCTAAGTTCAATAGCAATAAAATCTTTACTACTAATAAAAGGAGAATATTTGACTATGTATAGATTGGCGTTCTACAAGACAAATTGCTTGAACTAGAACTACCAAATTTAGTATAAATATATTTCAGAGAATAGAAATTCCCTACAGGAAGCTACTTTTTTTTTAAATTTCAGGATTTTAATTAAATAAAAAATAAGCCGGATTTTAGCGTTGTTTCATGATAACTCCTAAAATTATTATTGTACGAGATTCATTTTTTACACCATTTTAATACTTAGAAAATTGTCTTTTTAATAATATTAATTGATGTGTCATTAAAATTTTCCCCTGGATTATGACAATTTTTTTAATTTTTTTTTACAATTATCAATAATAGACTTCATTATTGTGTTGAAACTCAAACTGTTTTCAAATATTTAATAACATAATTTTCTTTTACTGTTGAAAGCTAAAAAAGAAAAATGTTGCTGATTATCAGTCCAGCTTACATAAAGAATCGAAAATATCTGAATTATATTAAAATCTAAGGTTGAAATATATTATTTAGATAACCAATATTTTTACTGTACGAAACTCATTTTTGACACCATTAAAAAAAATTTTTTTTTAACTAAAGGTCTTTATAATAATACTAATTGTGCGCCATTAAATTTCTCCCTTGGATTTTGAACTTTTTTTTGAGGAATATTTTAATTATCAATAATAAATTGCATTATTAAATTGAAATTATTGTTTTCTTAAATATATAATCACGTGATTTTCTTTTACAGTTGAATGCAAAAAATGATAAATTCTGCTAATTATCTACCCAGCTCACGTGAGGAATCGGAAAAATCTGAATTACATTATCACAAAAGACAACTATAGTTGAAATAGATTACCAAGACATTTTAGGTTTTAATGGCATTGTGATGTCATAGAAAACGACTCCTTTTAAAAGGTTCATGTATACAGTAAACAGAACAGGTGTAAGGTTATTAAAATTAAGTTACACTGCTTCAATGTCTGTCACAATTTGCTGTTTAAAAATACTTTGTTAAGGGAATTAGAGAATATAAAGTTATGCATAAGAGATTTAATGGATACTAAACACAGCCAATATTCTTGGTTGATCAATAAATTTCCATAAGCGGCTAGTATCAAATAAATAAATAAAAAAGGATAGGTCAAAAATTTTCTTAGCGAGCTTTTCTTGAGAAAGCTGAATAGTTATATGGTGAAGCAACAGAATGGAAAATTTGTTTCAATGTATAGCTATCGGCATGAAGATGAATAAATTTCTGACATTACATTGTCACAAGTTTGTTGATGATACTTTATTAGAAGTATCCTAAGCTGATTGCTTTTAAACAATTACATGAAACATCAATAAACTTCAGCGATGTGAAGCTAAGATGAATAAAAAGAGAAATATAACTATTAGCAGAGCAATTTATATTTTGAATTAATTAATATACTCTTCAGAAGATTGTAGAAAAGGCTGATAAAGTAAAGAAAACAAATCGGATGTTTGCCGGATTTATTTTCCAGGAAAGGGGACGTTAGCAAAATAAATAAATGCATAAAGAAAGAAAGAAGTAGATATTGCAAAGATGAACATCTCTATTTCTACTACAATAAAGATAAATGTGCTTGTGTATGTTGGAGCTTTACACGCCAGCTTTTTGAAGCTTGACACATACTGTGGGTGGCTGGTGATGTTCATATCAGAATTATTTTGTGAAGTTTTAATTAATTAAAATGAAAGCGAAATTCTTTGCATTTTTCTTTGATCACTTCCGACAGAAAAATCGGTTTTTATATCATCTTATTATTTAAAAAAAAAAATCTTTCCATTGATATCATTTTTGTTGAATTTTAATGAAATTTAAAAAAAATTAAGCTTATGTAATAGCGACTTAATTTTAAACGTATTAATTATATATTTCAATGTTGAAGCGATGTTCAAATCATTTGCATACTTCTTGCAAGTGTTTCATATAAGCATTTATCTTTTGAAATTGATCAAGATATGATGACTACGTTTATTTTTCTACGTTGAGAATGACTCGGTTTATTTTTCTACGTTGAGAATGACTCAGTTTATTTTTCTACGTTGAGTAGGTTTTAGTGTAAAATGTTTGAAATTTCATAAAATATTTGAAATTTTGTTGTATTTAAGACTTAACTAAGATAGGTGAATAAGGCTTAACTTCAAAATCATGCGATGACGAAATTTTTTTAAAAACGTCCATTTTTAATCACTGCTGCTATTTCCTGTGATATAATTGGATATAAAAATACAGACAGAACATTTGGAAAAATGCAGGGTATGCATTATGTCTATGAATTTTAAATTTTAAAAATTGAGTAGAACTTTAAGAGCAAGTTATAAAAAATATGTAACAGAAATTTTTTTTAACAGCCATTCATCCTGGCAAAGCAACTACCAGCAAAGGCGGATAGTTAGAAATATAAAATGCTGAATATTTTGTTACTAGAAAGTAATTTTTCTTTCTTAAAAAGTAAAATGATAAGCTGTTTTGTTTACTTCATTGAGAAAAATTTTAAATTATTTGTAATAAATATTATATAATTTAGGCAAGTCTAATAGAAAACTAGTTAATTTCCAAGAAAATATTTTGAGGTTTAACTGATATAGTAAAAAAAAAAAAAAAAGCTTAACTGAATAATTTAGAACTTCATAATCAAATGGAATTGTCATGGAATTTCAATCAAATTCCATGATATCATAGCAGCATTAAAATATAATTGTCGGAAATCTGTCTTCTAATTTCACTCTATTTTTTGCTGCAATGCAATTTTACTTTCTTATGCTTCGTGTAAACTGTGCGGGTAATAAATATAACCTTCCTTCTTTAAATTTTAATAATAGGGGAAAATCATTCAATATTTTAAAATTAAATAATTTGAATTTCGTTTCAAGAATGATAATCATACAAAATTATACAAATTTCAAAAAAAAATTATTAAAAATATGTTTTAAAATATTGTTAAAATTTATATAAAAATTGCATGAAAATTAACTTGGTATAATTACAAAGACCATTTTTCAATTTCAAAATGGTGTAGAAATGCTTTTCGTAGAATAATATGTTTCAATTTTATTGAGACTAATCTTTAAAATCTCTCACTTAATTGTTGATTATGTAGGATAAAAATAAAATTGCAGAGGCGTATATTCTTGTTTACCAAAGTTTATTTATTACAAATTTGGTAGCTTTAAGCCAAATGGTCTGCCTGAAAAGCGTAAATGTTCATTTCGTGGGTGTGATTAAGCAAAATTAAATATTAGATTTTTCAATTTATTTCTAATCAAGACTTTAACAAATTTTGAAACATTAGATGTCTTTTTAACATAGCTATATTTTAAGAGTGGTTTTTTTTTTTTTTTTTTTTTTTTTTTTATGAAAATTGCATGATGCATTATACAAAGGGTACAACGACTGACGCAATCAAACCAGACGAAGGTGAATCAACCCTAAAACCATTGCCACGCTATGATATTTCGGATAAGAGACATAAGAATTTCTTTTCTGAGAAACTTTCAATTGCAAAATTAAGTCCGAATAGATTAGCATCTCGGATCAAAACACGAGGCATGCCACAAGTTTTTATTTTCATACAACATCAAACAAGTATATTAAACAAATAAATCAACAACAGTAAGAAGGAATTCCATAATTAACTTTTAAAAACTCTGAATCGAAAATTGAATTCACCAACACAAATTCATGATATATGACCCAGTTTCCCTCACACCACATTTCCATCACACAGTGATAAAAAAGGGTCTGATTATCAAATAGGCAAAGTAGGAAACTTCCTAATAAAACTACGCCACATTGGAACCCCCAAAATCTTATATACCAATATCAATATAATATACCATTCTCTCTCTCTCTCTCTCTCTCTCTCTATATATATATATATATATATATACAATGATCTGTAAAGCCTTTTTAAGCCCTTTAAATTGAAAAATGTGTCAAGTGTAGCCATAGAAAAAACCGTGTACTTTTAATAAAGTGATTATGCTGAATTTATTGAGACAACGCCCCCAACGGCCAAATGAAGAAGTTGGAAAAAGGAATATTCAGAATAAAGGAAATAGGCAGAAAAGTCCAGTTAGAAAAATGTATATTCTATAAAAACACACGGAAAAGTTCTATAGAGTTATCGATAAAATTAGTCGAGATATTTGTGATTAAAATTATAAACTTTCCATGACTTGAAAAACGGTTCTTTCGAATTTTAAAAATATTCTCCGGCATTATCATACAGTTCTTTACAAGTTAAGCAACGGCAAAATGAAATTTAAGTAACGGAGAAAGTAAACAACAGCAAAATTATTATTATTATTATTATTAATCTGAAACAAGTAATCAGTGGGGCGGGGAGGGACGAAAAATATTTTTTTCAATTTAGGACTAAAAAATTTTCTAAGTCAAGGTGAGTTCATAATTTTAATTGCAAATATCTTCGTCAGTTTTATAGATAATTCCATGAAATTTTTCCTGTGCTTTTATTACGATATATAAAAGCAGCAGTTAGAAATATATGATTATATTTCTAATTGGACTTTTTGGTCACTTTCTTTTTTTTAAAATTACTTTTGTAATTCCTTATTTCGCTTCTAGGGGTGCAATAACCTTTCTCAATAAATTCAGCATATTCTTTTTATTATAAGAACACGTTACTTCCCTGGCTATATAAGAAATCGTTTTGAATTTAAAAGGATTTTACCAATCACCCTGTACAAAATAATGTACAAAATATCTTGTACCCTGCTCAAAGCAATAAGAGAACGGGAAAACACAAATAAGATTATGACTACAAAAAATTAAAAAAAATAACAAAGTGAGAAACTGATTGTGAACTTGAGTAAGGAAGAAAAATGACTAAAACATGAAAAAAAATTTTAAAAATGCAATCATTCTTTTGTGGACCACATTAATATAAATCTCTGTCAACAAATAATATACAGGGTGTTTCAGTGAACCGTTACAGAACTTCTAAGAGGGGTAGGGTACATCCTGACGAACCAAAATCATATACCCATGGGCAGTCAGAAATGCTTTCCTGACGCGGTAGATGGCGTTGTGCGAAAAGTCCGAGCTTTCGTGCAGGGAATCTCCATTTCGCACAAGAACACCAAGTTAGTAGGATGGATGATTACACGATCGCAGAGTTAGCCGATATGCATTTGGCGTACGGGGCTGCAAATTGTAGTGGGCCAGCCACACAGCGTTTGTACGCGGAACGATATCCGACGAGGCGTATTCCCAGTCATAATTTCTTTGCAAGACTGCACCAGAGGTTAGCTGAGACAGGTTCATTAGAAAGAGCTCACAGGGACAGGTTAAGAACAACACGAACTGCAGACGCCGAACAGAATGTGCTGCAGCATGTATAGGGGAATCCAAGAACGAGTACACGAAATGTAGCAAACGCAGTCGGGGTTTCCCATTGCAGCGTCTGGAGGATTCTCCGAGCAGAAGACATGCATCCGTTTCACTTGCAGCGTGTCCAGACACAGAAACTGGAGAATTATGTACCTCGTATTGCTTTCGCACAGTGGTACCAGGGAAAATGTGCTACAAATCCCCTTTTTCCTGATGAAGTGTAGTTTTCCGATGAGGCATCCTTCACAAGGAAAGGAATTTTCAACACGCATAGCAACCATATCTGGGCGATCGAGAACTCGCATGCAATACGACGTCGTGCAGCACAGAATCGATTTTCGGTCAATGTATGGGCCGGTATTGTGGGAGATCACTTCATCGGATCTTACCTGTAACCGGACCTACGTACTTGCTCTTTCTGCAGCAAGTATTGCCACAACTTTTGAGAGATGAACAGATTTCTGCATCGATGCAACAGACAATGTGGTTCCAGCACGATGGAGCCCCTGCCCATTATAGCGGAGATGTTCGTAACTACATGGATGTCACATTTGGTCAACGGTGGATCCGACTTGGGGGTCTCGTGCGTTGGACTTATCATGTCTTGATTTTTATTTGTGGGGTCATATGAAATCGCTAGTTTATGACACCCCTGTTGACATTGCTGAGGAGCTCGTTGCAAGAATCGCAGTAGCTGCCGAAGAGATTCGAGATATGCCTAGAGTATCCCAGAATGTTCGGATGTCCATGCGTCGGAGATGTGAGGCGTGCATTGTAGCCCGTAGAAGAAACTTCGAAAATTTACTTTAATCCATGTACCTTTTGCTTCTTTTCATGTATTATTAAAACGATTTCTCATTTACGATCTCTTTTCTTTATGGTGCTTCTGTGTACGACACCGTTTCAGGAAAGCATTTCCGACCCCACATTGCTCTATGATTTTGAGTTGTCAGGATGTACCCTACCCCTCTTAGAAGTTCTGAAACGGTTCACTGAAACACCCTGTATATATATATATATATATATATATATATATATATATATATATATATACTTGTTGTTTATATATTAGAGGCCTTCAATATATATATATATGTATATACCGAAGGCCTCTAGAGAACTCAATCCGGCTCTAAGCAAAAAAACATCCACATATAACAAATCAAATAAATCAACTACAGTTAGAGTTTAGTTCAAGTTTATTCTTTTCTTTCATCTGCTTCCTTATTTCCTGTAACCATTATCAATCGAAAAGCGAGCTCATCTCAAGACCAGGCCTCGACAAGTCATAAACTAGTGGCCACTGCACCCTTCCTCCACAGTAGTCGAAACATCAACAAGCTTGCCATATTTCCCTGTTATGAAGCCCGCAGCCCTTCGCAGTAATCTCCCCTCTCCTTCCAATAAACGTTAACCAAACTTAAGTAAGGCAGTTGGAAACAAGATACATAAAATTACCCCATCCTTTCTGGGATGATACCATAAACCTATCAAGGGGTGTCGCGTTAAACTAACCAATCGTCAGCCTCTTACGATCCCGGGATGTAAAAACCGCGCCGTAAGTGAGGATGCAGGGTGGGCCGTTTGCTTTTACGGCCTCTGGGCCAACTACCCGACCAGCTGGGCCTCTCTCTTTTACTACTTGGTGTCTCTCCGCAATGCGAATCAGCAGTAAAGTCCCCGTGTCTGCTGGATCACAGATGCTGCACTGATGGAACCTCTTTTTCCCACATGGGTTGGGATCAAACAATGTGAAGTTAAGGTTTAGTGCTGGATGTGAGAGTGGTGGTACGTACAAGTTTCAGATGTATAGTGCTGCAAGAGTTTCATGGAAAAAAATGCAATTGTTGGCAAATAGTATATAGGAGGTATACGTTTTCGTAAATTTATTCTTTGCGAATTTTAAAGATTTTTTATAAAATAATTAGCTGCCTTTGGCGACAAGTTTGTTAGCCTCGATTATTGGTTTCTTTTGGTTGTTAATTATTAATATAGGATGCATATCTTTGAAAAAAGCATTTCACCATGTAATTTGATACGACTTAAAAGCATGAATTCAATTACAACAGTTTAATGCAAATTACAAAGTCTATATATTACGAAATAAAAGTGGAAGTGAAAATCCTAACTAAAAATATTTTTATAAGATAATTCTTTTGGAAGATATGAACATCAGTTTTCTAGGTAAATCTTAACGATTACGGCTGGACTTAAGATTAATCTATGGGCACCAAATTGCTATTTCTCGCCAAATATAACCGTGAGAATTTTTCATTGCAACTTTAAAAGCCAATTCTTAGCATTTCTAGTATAGTTCCGAAATTGTAGACTTTTAGAGTTTTTTTTTTTTTTTTGGACCATTGACACGATTTTGAAGAGCTTATTGAGAAACTGTACATTAATCTTACTACGATTACTTATCTGGCAACATTAAGCCTATTTTTGCGCTTGATTGAATGTTTTGTTTTTGTTTTATTTTTTTGCTTTCTTTCATATATTCTTTCTTCTGATTGAAAGTCTTCTTTGGTGACACTGCGAACTATCCCCTGAACAAATCTAATAATATTTTGCAGCTCCGGAGCATTTGCATCAATAGACCTGTAAAAATGTTCAATGAACGAAACAGTCTGAAATTTGTTGATGTTTTGTTTATATTTGACTGTTGCCATTCAACAATTAGTAATTCGCTCGATTTCTGTTACACGTACATTAGCGTTATATATATATATATATATTTACTTATTAGTGGTTTTTCTTCTAATTTGTTGTTTTGTATTTTCCTTTCTGTTAAAATGGCATATCACTTCGGTCTAATTTCAGGGGATTTTCGGGTCACGAGGAATCATTATTAGACTTCATTGTCTGCATTTCCTTAACAGAAAAAATCCCTTTTTTTTAATCCCTGCCAGAGGGTGACCCTTGAAAAAGTCTTCAGGCCGGATTCTTTTTTATATTTTGTTATATTTTTTTATTTGGTTTATTTGTTTTTCCTATTAACTTGATTTTTATACTTTTGTTATATATATATATATATATATATATATATATATATATATA
>JAPMOR010010062.1:37148-48289 GCA_026543865.1 Argiope aurantia | reverse complement strand
CATACATACATACATACATACATACATACATACATATAGCCTGACCAGGATAGTCTGGTTGGTCGGGAGTTTGATTCGAGTCTCTTGGGTTGCGAGTTCGAACCCCGCCGGCCGAAGACTCTCCGTGGGTGTGTGGTGGCTGGCGCGCGTATAAATCTGTCGTGGTCACGAAGTTCTCCATGTCGAGAGTAATACCACTGTGGGTACTGGATCAGAGATGATTGTTCTTTGATTCAGATCTAAATTATGATCTGTGGATGAGTGAATGAAATGCGTGAATGATGTTCGCCCCGTAAAAAGGGTTGTGAGGTGTTTATAGCTAAGTCGTACTCTTGGCCCTAGATGGCGCTACTGAAAAAACAAGGGACGCACCCTTGGCTTAAAAGGGTGTCTTGGACTTGTCTATGAAAAGTGCCATTAGAAATAACAACATATATGTTTTTATTCATTGCTTTTTAAATGTATACAGAAAACTACATTTCTTGAAAAATTTGCTATCATTACAGTTAATGATTTCATCATTTAGTAGTAAATAAAAAGATTTAATTATTATGATAGATCATAAGGATACAATAAATTCAAACAAATATAACTTTAAAAATCGTTTTACAGGACTTACTAAATGAAATATAGCATTCTTAGTTAAACGAATAATAAATATTCCAATATATTATAAATAGGTAATTAATTAGCTCCAATCTATTTAGTAATGATTTTAAAAATTCAATAAAATACATATTTTAGTCTTACTATTTTATAATTCATAAAGTTTGTATTATTCATAAAATTTATTTGGCATTAAACAATTTTTTGTTAATTGATCTATTTGCGTTTTCCCCCTCACATCAATGATCCTGGGCAGTTGCCTAAATTGCCTAATTAAAAATCGTTCGCTGTTTTTGGATGACTAAAATTGGAAATAAAATATTCGGATGTCAATGCAAGTGCCATAAGGGTTATGGGGTTTGTCATGTATTTCTAGCTTTTGTAACAAAACAGTGAAATATATAAAAACAGAAAATTCATATAACCATGTATTAATATCCGTCTTGTTTGCTTTCTTTCCAGGTTTATTGGTTGTCGAAGCGTCATGGTATCCGCCATGCAATTGGAGACAGTATCCGGTGAGATGGAAGAGTTGGAGCTGGAAGCTCATCATATTTTACTCAATGACGTAAGCATTCATAGGGTATTCCTTTCTAGAAATTTGCGATAAACTGTTGGTTTTATTTTAGATTTAATATTGGCAGCTTGTTTCCCTTTTGTAATTGGCCTCGGTGGTCTGGTGGTAAGGTCTTGGCTTGTGAGCCGTAGGGTTTCAGGTTCGAGACCCGATTCTACCGAAGAACCGCCATGTAAGGGAGTCTGTTGCATGTTAAATCCATCATGCCAAACGTCCTCCCGCTGGTGTGGTGTGATGTGGAGAGGGGGGTGCCAGCTCAGGTGTCATCCTCGTCATCTGACCATGGTTCAAAATGACGAGGTCCGTCCCAAAATAGCCCTAGTGTTGCTTTACAACGGGACGTTAATATAACTAAACTAAACTAAAAAAAAACCTTTTGTAATTATTATTGGTAAGCCCCTCCGAATTTTAGATCTTGATCAAGTGACGAGGAGGGTGCCTAAATAGGATCCTCCGCCTCTAAATTTCCAGATCTCTCTAGGGTAAACGGACGGATTAATGTAGGCCAAGCTTACGTACACAATTATCTTCGATATAATCGGATATCGAATACTTGAACCTTAGATTTTGAAGTTGGGATTCATCTAACAGAACCGCGGTGACATGGTAAGGTCTCTACTTCGGAGCTATAGGTTTCTATGTTCAAAACACGATTTCATCAAACAACCAACGTGTAAGCAGATCTGATGCATGTAAAATCCGATAAGAGTCAGATATCCCACCTGTTGATGTAGTGCAGAAATTTGGAAAGAGGAGTACGGTTTCAGCATCGACTTTACCAAATAATGTGTTCTAAAATTACGACTAACCTAGGATAGCTCTCACGTTACTTCAAAATAGGAGAAATGCAATTAAATAACCAGACTATTATGGCTCTATGTGTGTTAAAATATTAATAATTTAATCGAGGGTGTTATTTTATTACTTTTATCATAAAACTCAATGTTATTTGCGTTTAAATTTGGCTTTTAGGGATGAAGGTAATATAGCTTCTAATTTTAATCTTTAAAAAATTATTATAATTTTCAGTTTCATATATTTTGCACTAAATTCAAATGATATGGAACAAAAATTTAAAAATCAGAAGTTCAGTATTAAATTTTACAACTCCTTGGAAACTTTTTCGAAATTATTGGAATCAGCACTGCGATAACAATAATTTTTATTTAAAACTGAGAAAAAAAAGTGTTTTAATAGTATTTTATCTTTTTTTTTTCGGAATCTGTAAAAGTATTAAGAGATAAATGCAAGAATAATAAAGCATCTTACAAGATCTTCGAAATATTTAAAACAATTCAATATGAAAAAGGGTTTGGTTTTAAAGGGGAATTAATTTAGCGTTAAGAGTCAGTTTCTATCTTTATAGAGATAGAGAGAAAAAAAAAAGAGCCCTGAGGATTAAAAGTTTTAAATAAAGTTTTCATTTATCTTTGAGAGTTTCGATCAGAATTTGCATTTGGAATTTTATACTCTTAGTAATATAATTTATTTTTTATCCCCCCATTCCTTCTTATGATTTTTGTAATTCAAAAGAAGAAAGAATAAAAATTACTATTTTAATATTCGTACCATCTGCTCATGATTGCAACAGGCAAAGAACTATTTTTCATTAAATAAACATTCTGTCGAAACCATGTTTAACAGTTGCTTCAATTCGTAGCTTTGTATTAACATGCAGTTCTTATTTGTATTATGAAAAACTGGAGCTGAAAATCATTCTATAGCTGTCATAACACAAGCAATAAAAAATTTTATATCCATTTTTGCATTTGTTAACTTAAGCCCTCTTGTGAAAACATTATGGACAGAAATATTTATTGCTTTTACTTTCTGATATACAAAACATATTTTCAAATTTTCTATTTTCAATTACTTTTCATAGCGCAATTTCAATATACTGTCAGAATTAAATGAATATTAAAGAAGTATTTTCACAAAAATGGTAAATCAAAATAGCGCTATAGATTATTTTTGTAAAACGCTTATTTAATATACCAGAAATACCGCTTATTTAATATTAGTCCTTGTATATACCAGAAATGCTGGTATATACAAGGATTTGCAAAAATATTTAAACTGATTGAAATGTTTAGTATTCTTACGACATGATTATTTAGCATTTGGATTTTAATGTTAAATGTCATTCACGGATTGTTCATTGATTTTTTTAAATAAAATCTGAAAATTGCAATAATTTCCGTTGAAGGTGTAAATGCTTTGAACAAAATTAAAACGATTCTAAAAAACATTTCGAAAGGAATTTTTTTGATATCATTTTATTTATTTCTTTTCAATTTTTAATAAACTTTATAACTTAGAAGTTGTTGAAAAATTAAAAATTAAATCAAGCATTTTTATGAGAAATTAAATTTATGTAATGCCAACAGAAACGAGTATGTAAACAATTTGACGAATCTACAAGTTTGAGACCTTCATGACTGTGAAAAATACATTTTTGGCATTGTATCTATCTACCTGTGCATATGGACTAAAAAACCGAAATAAGCTGCACCGATGAAATTTGGTATATGGACTCGCACTCAAATTTGTACATTTATAATCATATTTTGAATGACAATAATGGGAAATCAGTCTTTATGTTTGATTATAAGCAAACTCTTTAATTCCAAAATGCAAACAGCTAAGTAGATGAAATTTCGTAAAATAATTTAGTATCTAAAATAAAAATTCCTGTCGAATTTTGAACCGAATTTGTCAAAAAATTGCCTATTTGTCCGTTTGTTCTTTTGCACTTGTAAACGGAATGATTTAAATCAATGAAATTCAATTTGTTTATAATTGTGGTTCCATTTCAAATTTTGATTTCATTCAGTGGGCAAAAAGGTGTTCAAAAAACATTTTCGAACGATAGATTCAATGAAATTGTTAGATTCACGCCAAAGGTCTATATTTTGTAACTGTTGTTCGCTAATGCCATGCAATGCATTTTCGACCTTACCGGAGGTCCATAATTATGAATGAAAGGAGGGTTAAGACCTTTGTGGTTATTTGAAAAAGTTTTGGGAAGACCCTGCTGGTTTCAGTTGCTTTTAGAAAATATTTCGCTGAATTCTAACAATATAAATAAACATATTTTAACAGATGCGTGACCGAATTGAAGAAACTTTTGAAATTTTAAACTTCTATTTATTTCACCACGGAATACATGATTTAAGTAAAATGAATAAGTGGTGAAATATACGCCAATCTACATCGCGACACAAGAGTGGAAGAGACCATAATTTCCCCCTTCAGTGATTTCACTAAGAGATTTCGATAGGGATTTCTTTGACACGTATTGACTTAGGAAAGGGAATCTTAGATATCTTTAAAAGAATGTGGTAAGCATTTTTTCCCTTCCTTCGGAGAGTGAGAAAATGCTGAGACCACCAGTTTTCTAGAGCGTGTGAAGAATTAATTAAATAAAAAGTGGGAATCGAATCAGGAAATAGAACTTTTTAGAATGAATATGGGCTACATTAAGATAAAAATTATGAAATTAATTAGGATTTAAATTCAATTATATTATTACATATATATGTTACGGCCAAAGCCTGAAGTATGGCCAGTTGGCGAACTGGCCAAGAGGTTTGGCCAAAGTTCGAAATACTTGCAATTAATATTGAATTTTCTACTTTGGCTGGCCATTTCTCGAAGTGGCCGGGAATCCTTGGCCAAAGCCCGATGTGATAATCTATACTTATAAATGAAGTCCAATGTGTGTTTGCGTGTGTGTGTGTTTGTTATGTGTGTTGAAGCTCTTCAGTCCAAACCGTTTGACATACAGTTATCAAATTTACATAGAATTTGGCATATATATACCTTGGAGGTCGAAAATGTGCACTGTGAAGCGATTTTTAATTAGAATTTTAATTAAAAACTAAGCGTAATTTCGGCGTTTTGTCGCTATAACCAGAAAATAATATAGCACAAAATCGATTTTTGCATCAAATTAAAGCTCAAAAAATTATCTTTCTAATGATAGCAATGTTTTAATTTATAAATTATACTTAGATTTTTAACGAATTTTTAAAGAAATATTTTAATCATATTTTTCAATAATATATTTCGCTCAAAATAAAAATAAAATTTAATTTGCACAAGCACGTCAAATTAAAAAAAAGCTTTTATCAACGTGTTGCCATCACATTGATAGAAGTTAAAATTAAAAAATAAATCAACTATTATTGCAAATATAATAAATAAAATTGTAATTTTCCGCAGGTGTCTGTATAAAATGAAAAAAAAAAAAAGAAAGAAAGAAAATATTTTCTGAAAAGTAAAAGGATGAAAAGTTTTCTATGAGCTTTGACAATACCTATATTATTAATTCAATAAAACAATTTAATTTAAGGCAAATATTGTTTAATATACTTATAATCATTCTATTCAGCGACCATCAGCTAATTTGGGGCATACATTTGCTCTGATTTCAATTTTCATATTTAAAAAAAGACAGGGTTAGCTTCAATATAAAAAACTTTTATATTGATTACATTTTAACATTTCCACTTTAATTTAAAATAGAAATTTCATGGATACTGACAGAACATTAGAGAAAGTAGTACAATGAAAAGAACTGTTTAAGGCCTACATAAAAGTACGACTGAATCATATAACTACCAAAATATGAAGCTCAAAAATATTTTGCAGAAAAAGCTATTAAGAGAACAAGTTACACTAATTGAAAATTTTACCATCATTAATATTGGCGAACCGACTGGTTGCCAAAGGCGGCTAGTGGTAAATAAATATAATGATATTTATGTATAAAATATAAATAAGGTCATGTTGTAGGTGAAATTCGACAGATGGCACCAACAAATAAATGTCTTTAAATGATATTAATAACAAAATTATATTCCCTTCATATTTGTTTTAATTAGCCCTTATATTTGCTATTTGTTTTTGCAAAAAATTTCATATTTTTGAAGCGATATTTCGGGAGACAATGTGATCTGGGATATTTAACATTAGGTCCATAGAGCAGAAAAAGATTAAGGATCACCCTTAAAGGTAATTGAAAACTGAGTACTCAATTTGCCTTTGTATTCATACACGATACGCAACGCCTTTGCCCAAGATATAATTCGTTCATTTTGACGGGCGCAAATCTAATCTTCAAATTATCACGTTGTTACAGCATATACGTTCACTGAATAATTTCTATTATGGCTTTAATATGAGAACAGAATAACACGAGATCATATTTTTATACATTACAAGCTTATTTTTAACTCGGAGGTGTCACTTATATTTGAACTCGTTTCTGAAACAATTATACTAAAAAAAAACAGTACACAGAAGTACTCATTTTTAAATACTTCATTTTTAACGAAGTGGCTTGGGCCGATCGTCCCAAACCACTTCGCGAATTGGTCGGCCAAAGCCCGAAATCAAGAAAAGATCGGACATTGGCCGGTAAGTTTACAGCAACGTTGGCCAGTTCGCGAACAGGCCGATTTCGGACTTTGGCCGTAACATATATAATACACATTCTTTAATATATATATATATATATATATATATATATATTGTTTAAAAGAAAAGGAGGCCTGCAGATTTTTATTCTTTATCCATCATTAAGATTCTTTGTAAGATCCGTTATCAACAGAAGACACAATCGGAAGAAGGAGACAAAAGGTTTAAGGGGGAACGTGAGAAAATATGCTGAGCTTATATATTTTAAAATGGAATTTTTCAGGGAAAGCATTTTCGTTTTCAATACGCGTTAGAGTCACTATGGGAAAATAAGAACCCAGAGAACATCGTAGTCGAAGTGAAGCCTGATTTCATGTTATTAGAAAATAATTATTTTTGGAACGTGTATAAATTTTTAAAAAAAGTTTAAACATACGCAAAAATTTTAATTAGTTTAAAGTTGTGACAAATGATAAATGCGAAATAAACATTTCATTTTTAATATTTTATTTCTTTTTCTTCCTATTTTCGAAAAATCTCACATGATTCAAATCCTCCTTCTCATATTAATAGCACTGAAATACTTCTTTTAATCAATACAAACAGCGAAACCATTGCGATAAATTTTCAAATGCAGCACATTGCTTTTTCGAATTTAATTAAAATCTGTTCTCCAACCAGAATCTTCCATTTGACAGTAAAAGTGAAATTCTTTTCTTTTTAAAGGCAAGTTCAATCTTCATGTCTACGCATTTTACCTAGGAGTCGAAATTTAATTCCTCTCCTGAAAACTTGTGATTTTATTCTTGGCGGTTGTTTTCTGCGCCTTATTATGTCCTCTGGGAAATATATTTGATAGTTTTCTGTCTCTTTTCGGGTGAAATTTGGAATTTTTATCCCCGCTGTCTTCGCGGAAAACTCATTTTGTGAAATGAGTTTTGTTCCGGCTGTGCTTATGGCCATTGCGAAATACTACGATATAATTACCAAGTTTCCTCAATGTATTATTTAGTATGGGCTGCTCTAATACTCATAGGCCAAATTATTATTATGATATGTTTTGGATTTTGTTTTTTATAATTTCATTGCATTGTTAAAAAAAATGTCTTCGATAAGCTTCCTAAGCATTCATTTATATAAAAAAAATGCCTAGAATCTTTTTTTTATTTTTAACATTATGTTTATAGATTAGAATACTAAGTTGCGACATGTATGATGAAAATATCGTCAAAAATCGAGCAAATTGATGGATCTAGAATTACTAAATTTTACACGTGGTTACTTCATAGTTAAGAGAGGCTTATCAAAGTAGAAGTTTTAAAAAATTCTGATAGTATTTTTATTTAAATATTAATCAAAGATTAAATTTATTTACTTCAATAAATTTCGAACATATTATCGAACGAAAGTCACATTTAAACATCCTTAAAATTAAAACAGGTGATTTCAGGATATAATTTTAAATAAGCGTCAAAAATGTTTAATTAAAATTTTTAAAAATATATTTTTAGTGGTACTAAAATGTACTATTTTTAAAAAGTATCTATTTTGATAATTTTCACTGTTGTAGTTACTGGATTTATTCTCGGGATTGTTGAGAAGGTATTAAACACATTGAATGGTGGTGGTAGTGGAGTGTGTGTGTGTGCATGTAATTGTTGCTATAAAATCAAGAATAAATTTTAAAATAAAATAAAAATAGACTAATCAAGCTTAAAACATTGTCATGTTGCGATGTTCCAGAATAGGGTTTCGTATTTCCTCTAATTTTTTTTATAATAATATTTCCAATATGATATAATTATTTCAATATAGCTCCATTCCAATATTTCTAGTTATTAATAATTCTTAATTATAATAATTATTTCAATTAAAATGCATGTAATTATCCGTAATTAGAAAAATTCAAATATTAATGCTCTAAAAATAGCTGGTAGATGCAGACTATATGCATATCAATACGCATTTGTTATACGGCTTTCTTGCAATATTTCTATTTTTGCTGAAGAGAGAGAGAGAGAGAGATTTATTGATATTCTTTATGGATGCTGAATAAATGTTAGATCAGTAACCCCACCCCACAGTGGTGAAGAATTTGCAATTCTGATGATAAAAGTAAAGGTTCTGGAAAATACAAGAATTAGGATGATATCTTTATTTGGAGCTGAAAGCTAGACTTTTTAGAAAATGTTTGCAGTTTCAGAAGCTACGTTAAAGAAAAGTAGATTATATACAACTACTCTGGCTCTCCTGATAAATTTTCCATTGTGGTAGAAAAATTCCATATCTTACTGGGAAACTATAAAAAGAGCTATAAGTCATCATACATGACAAATATTTTATTAGATTTGGTTTCAAATCTGACATCCTAAGGTCTAAATACAGAGATCTCACCAACAAAACGGCATGATACCATTTAGTATTTAAATATCTTAGTGATATGTTCCTCTAATCGATGCAGTAAGAAAGAGTTGTTGGATACTTGAAAGAAATTGGATGCTTGTTATTATAAATATTTGAAAAAAAAATCTTTCTGTAACTAACTAGAAGTATGACTCTTTATCGAAATCTCTTATTTAATAGGAAATTTTATTCCTCTAAAATATTGGTTCTTTTCATTACTAGAAAAAGTATTCTTTCACTAAATCTTCTTTGATCTTCGCAAAAACAAACAAACAAGGGGAGCATTATGGATAATAATTCTTCTAGGAGTGGAGCTGCTGTCATGATAGAGGAAAGAACAGTGCCATATGGCAGATGTTCTCATGAGTGGTGACCATGTTAGATTAAAGAGTCTCTATATTGTTGAATGCTATATCTCCGTCTATGTGACATTTTACAATTTGCATTGAGGCTTTTTTCAATTAAGAATTTCGAGAAGGGAATAACATGCAACATTTTTCATTGGATTGATGATATAAATATGTATCTGCTGGAAACCTGAAGATTTTGGCGTTGCTATAATTTTACAGAATGAATGACCTGATTTAATCACTTGATCATCCCCCAAACTGACGTTTAGTTTTGGCCTGATTTGAACCTGGATTAATTTTTTAGCAAAATTCATCATCGCGACCTCTATGGACTTTTATATACAGGATGTTGCCGAAAGCAGGCAACAAGAGGATAAAGAATCGCATACAACAAAGGGTCCCAAACGACGTTTAGTAGGTGAAAATCGCAAAAATATAAGGAGTCCGAGAACTGTTGGAAACTGTAAAAAATTAATTAAAAAAATAATAAATGGTGTTTTAGCAACGAATTTTTTTTTTAAATGAAAGCACATTCAAAAAAAGTTTTTTTTCCATATACGTAACATGCGGATTTGATGATCTAGGGGATCATAAATTACTGAAAGTAGTTTAGAACCCACATTTGCAAAAATTTGAAGCACTTAATATTCGTTCAGAGTCATTACGCGTCTTTGTATTCTTATTCTTGAAGCGTTTAATATTTTTTTCAGAATTCTTCTGTGTTTTTATGTTCTTGTTCTCGAAAAATTTAAAATTAATTCGGAATTTTCAATTGTCGTTGTGTTTGTGCTTATTTGTCAGTTTAATATGAAAATAATAAATTGAGGATATTGATTGCTCACTTTTTGTTACAAATTCTGCGTACCGTAGTTACAGTGGTGGATTAGGATGTTAACTGTAATACGAGTTTTTAAATCGAATTTCTGCTATTAATAAAAGTCCGGTATATTATTGCTATTTTTTAACCCTATTTCTGGGGAGGTACGTTTTTTAAGGCTGAAGAGGTTCGATTTTTTTTTCTTTTTTTTCCATGTCTACTTTTGATTACAATAAATATTTACATCTTAATTGGATGAAATATCTGATCCAGCCTTTGATGCAATCAAGAAATTTTTTGATGATACATCAGTGGGGGAATCATTAACTTTATGATTTATACATGATTTGATCTAAAATACGCTAAAAATGACTAGATGAGCCGGGAAAGTCGAAAATAAAATTATAATTTTAATTCTACAAAAGTGTTCCGGAATATATTTCGATTTGTGCTTATAAGTGTAATTTGATAATCTAATTGCATAATAAATATATGATTTGAATGATTAATGAAATAAATAAAAAAGAAATTAATTGCATTTAAATTTTGAAAGAAAACGGTTGTGAATTATTTTCTTCCCAAGTTTTATTTCGCATAGAATAGCATCGTCCTAATTATGATCAATCATCCTAAAAAAGATGACAAAAATTGAAAAAGTAATAGCAAATAAGAAATAATAAAATAATATACACAAACCAGTCAAACCGAAAACATCATTATGTTACTAGGAGTTTTATTATTTAAGTAGAACCAATACAGCAGACTCTTTCAAAATAATTTTTTAATACAAGAAAATGTCTGAGAAACATAATTATTACACATTACAATGCCATGTTCTACCAAAATTAGTGCCATAATTTCTCCACAAAATCTATCCAAAACATTCTTAAATTTTTAAAATAATTCTGAAGCAATTACATTATTTAGCAGAACATTAACACCAAAGGTACGTACCATTATACCACTT
>JAPMOR010010062.1:19792-37138 GCA_026543865.1 Argiope aurantia | reverse complement strand
TATTTAGCAGAACATTAACACCAAAGGTACGTACCATTATTCCACTTGTTTACTTAGGATATCAAATTCACCGTGTCACAGTCGATGTCCAACAAGCTCTGAACATCAAGCCTTTTCAGATTATTTGCCATTTTGCCTTTACCTCCAGTGAGATTTCGCTGACAGTATAGTCATAAAGATACGACGGGAAATCTTCGAATTTTCTTCCGACTCAAAAAGAAAAAAAGAAAAGGAAGAGAAAATCTAGAGAAAAAAGGCTAATCGAGTGATGGGTCCGTTAGGAAGTCATAATAATTCCGTTCCTCTCATTTCCTGGAGTTAAAGAACTTTCTCCCTCTCTGCGTTTCAACTTTTATCGGAATTCGCGATTTCTATTTGACTTGGCCCTCCCTCCACACTTAGTTTTTTTTTCCAGGAACATGCGCAACTGAGTAGCGAGATCTGATTTGGAAAAGACATCCCCAGAGACAGAGAAATTCTGAAAGTGAAAAAAAGACGTTTAAAATAGTGCCTCGGGTTGTTAAGTCGCGTTTTTACATAAGCAGTAAAAGTAAACTTCGTGGTTATCTGAAGGAAAGTTTACCGATTAGGTAATGAGATTTAGGAACGTTAAAGTAAATATCTTGATGTTTATGCTGTTATTCTCTGAAGAAGTAGTATCGCTGGGACGATATAAGTTTCGAGCTTTTGCTTGTTGTTGGCTTGTTGAATTCCGTTTCCGATTGGTCTTGGCTTTGTTCATGATCAGAAAAAGAGCATAGAGCAGTGATTTCAAAACCTGTTGTGTGTGTTCTGATAGGATTGGGCAAAGATGGTGAATATGAACATTGCGGTTATGAAGGGGCAACTCATCATCCCTTCCCTTCTACTCATATCAAACACCTCATACCGAAGAAAGAAATGCGAACAAATTTGTGGGAACTATACTTGTAATGAAAAAGCCTTATTAACCAAATATGCTATTATCATGTGAGAACATGGTTGTTTTAGTTTTAGGTTTTTGAAGCCACAAAATGCACGGGCAGAAAATTGTCGATTTATCACTTTTGAGGCATCAATTTTTCGTTTTAGGTTATTAGAAAAAGATAAAAAAGATCGTCACATTTGGCGACTTATAGCCAACAAAAAGTTAGAACTTGGCGCGAATATCTGCCAGGTACTCGATTCTCCTGTCTGACTAATAAAAGGGCATGGTAATAAGAAGTTATTGCCAAAAGAAGCACAAAGAAGAAAACGATAATCAATTTAATTTTTTAAAACTTTCATTTCCAGTTTCTCTAGCTGTCAAAAATGTTTTGGAGCTGGAAAGATTTTAAGATGAAAATAACCATCGTTTTTCTAAATATCGACGCATGCTTTATCTCATAGTCAAGTCAAACTAGTTTAAACTGGTTAATGACTTAAATTAACTAAGACAAGCAATAACTCAAAGAATAATAATGTTCCCACATGATAACTTCAAATTTGCTATAGCAGATTTCGATTTTTATTTAATTTTTTAATAAGATTTATTTATTTATTTGTTACGAATGCCCAGAAGATTGGGATATGGCGCCATTAAATCTCTAGTCTTCCAATACGTCACAGACACAAGGAAGGAGGCAACGCCGTAGTAGGTTAAGTGTTAATCAGAGTGCACCGTGCCGATGACTGCTACATTACACCCCTTTTAACAAGATGAAAACGCGCGACCTTCTTTTTCTCATTCAACTTAACAAATTATTGTAACTCAGTTTTATTTATCGTTTATTTTTAACAGTGCTTTCTTTAATTTTCGTAATACATATATTTGGTTATCTAATTTTTCAGCGTCACCTTGTTTGGCGCAGAATTAACTCTAGATTAATTTTCCGTAATGTGAAATAAATTGGCCGTGGCAAGGGAATGTATGATAATAGATATCTTCAATTTCGCAGAGGCATATGGGAATCATAAAGTCAAAATTAATTTTGCTTAACGGGTTGCATAGCTTTGCCTCGATTGATCAAGCTAGATTGATACCTTTTTTTAATGTTGAATATAAAAAAAGAATGTTGTATGCCCTGATACTTTGTAGTTATTAATAAAATTTATCTCATTAATAATTTCGAATTTCAATGTGTTTTGTTGCTATCTTTTCATTTTGAACTCAACTGATGAGTTAGATTTACAGTTAGATACCGATATTGTGACGACTGAAAATTATATAAGTATGATATTTTATATGTGATTGGCTATATCTATCTATATATGAAGATCAACGTTTGTTTGTATACCTATTATACAAATCTATGATTTTTGTCCAATCTTATTGAAATTTGGTACATATGCTCTTCAATTATCTTTTGGCACATATAATTATTTTCAATCGTTCAAAATCCGTAAGTTAACCATGCTATAAATTAATTAAAAATTAAGTAAGTTTGGGGGTTTCGCGATATATCGTCCGAAGGTATTACCTGACAAAAATAGCCCTATTTTAAATCTAAAAAAAAAATTACCTTTTTAATGAGATGAATATTCTTTAAATTTTTTTCTCTGATTTTTAATATTTTTTTAAAAATTTAATTTGACACGCAATCTGCAAAGATATTTTTATCGCTATGATTCAATTCAATCTAATTTCATTGTTTCATCAAACCATTCAATCCTGTGTTTTTGTTAAGATTAAAATTTAAAAAAAAAACGAATTACATTGTTAAGTTTAAGATTTAAAAAAATATTTTTTGAACATTTATTTCAAAGTTAGATTTTCACTACCACTTTTATTTCAATAATCTATCGTAGTCTGATTCTTAATTTTATATTTTTCAGACTTATCCCATAAGAAAGTAAAATTTTAAATAAATGCATTTTGAATTGATAATTTAACATTCAGGAAAGTCGACATTCCAGACGATGAAGCTAGTCACGTAAGACGGCTTGTTATTCTTATTAATTAACTTAAATTGATCCAGGGAAGTTTAGAATTATACATTTCCATCCCTTTTTTATTATTAATTTTAACTGTATCTTTCTTTTTTTTTTCTCCTTGTTCAGTGATCTTATTCAATTACTTAATTGCGTGAAAATTTTCCACCCAGTCTGCCTTTGATTCGTTCTGTGTAAACAAAACTAAATTGGACTACATCTTGCAGCACCATATTTCATAAGCAATAGAAAATCTTATCCTTTCAGAAATATCTAAACGAATAATAAAACTATTAATATTCTATCATAGGAACTAACCCAAATGTAAAAGCTTTTCTTTGTTAATATGAAAATAAATAACATATTTTTCTCGAGAGATATTCGTATAAAGTTCAAAAAAGTTTTGTTGTTGTCTATAAGCTCTTGCTTGAAAAGATTGTAGGGTTGTTCAAATTAACACCATAAATTAAACTTAAGGCACAAGCGTTAAATTAAGAAATCTGCTTTCCTTAATGAAATATGCAAAGCTAATTAATTAATTTTCTGAAATATTCCTGTAAATCTACAATAGCTTCATTAAAAATTAATATTGGAAAAGTAATTTCAAATTAAAACAAAAGAATGATTAAACATACTGATTAAATTATAATTTAAACAACAGTTTGAAGAAGGGAGCGAATCTAAATATTGTCTTGTGGATGGTAGGGGGGGGGGCAAGCTCTGTTTCTAATTTAATGTTTTTTTAATCCAACTTTTACACGTAATTCTTAGCATTGATGCTTTGCTTAAATGTTCATTTTTTTCTTCCGCTATTATTGAACATCTCTACGATGTCGTATAACATATTCGATTTGAAGGAGCTTGTTTACGCCTTCAAACTGTTGATTCACTTCTAGAACAATAACAACAACTCAGGTGAAAACATTTTTGAAAAATGAGGAAAATTTTAAAAACAGTATTGCGGATCAATTTAAAACTTTTACTTCAGTAAATAACATTTTGACGAAAACTAAGAGTCTTGTTTTTTAGAATCATTGAATGACTATGATTGTTTGAAATTAAAAATTGACATACATCCGAGCTCTTTTGCATACAAGAAAAAAACTCCTCGTCAGTAGTCAGTAGTCTATTCCCAAAAGAAGGCATTATCACATTCCCTCGGCATAAAAATTGTGAACCTTAGGCAAGTTTGTGAATACCACTGCTCAAATTTTTACTTTCAGAGTCCCGCTCATGAAACGTTTTGTGCTACATAATATGATGAAGAAAACAGAATATACATATTTGATAAATTTTTATTGGCCGATGAAGTCAAAATTTGATTCAAAATAATTTACATAGAATTTTAGCTACAAAATCACATACCAAATTTCATATATCCACGACGTGACATTTTTTTAGCTATCATATTTGCAAACTTACGAATATACAAGCTGAACAGACAGTCAAACCTTGAACAGATTTAATTCAAAATTTGATGTGGGTTTTGCTTTAAGATTTAAAAAATTATTCATTAGCTGTTCTGTAATTTATTGATCTAGTTTTTTTTTATTTATTTATCGTGCTCTTCTGCACTCGGACAGACCGACATACAAACTTCTTGTTCATTCAAAATTTGCCAGAAATCTACATATTTTGCATAAAGAATGTCATCAAATTATCTCAGAATCAAATTATTATCATCAAGTTGTCCTGTTCACTACCAGACATGATACCAAAAAGGAATTTTTCGCTTTCATAGAGATCTGAAATGTATAGATTCTTCAAAGTCTCAAGAAACCAAACTTTTTGCCGATTACAGCATTTCCTCCTTTTATATTTCGTATACGAGAGAGTAATTAAGCCTCAAAGGTATTTGGCACATCATTAATTGTGAATTTACCACGCATTTTATCTTTAAATACAATGTTTCTTTTGAAAAAGTTTTTCCTCCACGTTCCTGGCAACAGCAGATGCAAGTAAAACTTTGTGCAACCACGGTTGTTCAGACCTCCATTGTATCCTCTTTCGTAATTATTCTATTTGTATAAAATTAACCGATGACTATCTACTTCATTGCATTGTGCAGCAACTGATTAATGGAACGTGAAATCTCATTAGCCAAACGATTATTTTAGTTTGTCTTCATTTCCCTTCGCTTCATCTATCTCGCCAAAACTTTTATTTAATTACCGAAATTTCTTTTTTGTACGCTGGCATTCCCGTTTCTCCTTAGTAAATTGATGAATTTTCTTACCGTTCAGAATCTGAACCATTTCTTTTGAGATTTACTGTTTCCTGTGAGTTTAAGACGACAACCAATATCAGTTCATTTTTTGGGAACTGTACAGGTAATTTTTTTTTCTTTTGGATACATTGTAACAAATATGGCGATGTCTTCTAATATGGATTCCATGGAAACGCAATCGTATCCATTTCTTTGGTGTGACATATCGTGTCTTCGCACGCTATTTTCGAATTACATTTCATATGACAGTGTTAAGATTTTCTCTATCAAATCGAAAAATCATTTATATTAATGGTATCTGGCATATTTCTGATATTATATATTCAATATTTTCTAACGAGTATTTTTTTTTTGTTCTCATCTTACATCTTATATTTTTATTGCAACAGCAAAATCTTAAACAAGGTAAAAGAATTTAGTATCGAATTTTGAGAAATGTCAGTTAAATAATAGATTCATTTTCTTCTCCAAAAATATAAATGTTATGATATTATTGGTGCTATTAGAAATATATATTTTTCCGATTTTTGAAGAAAATTACTACATTAAAGGGAAAAAAAAGAAATTTTCATTGATTGGAACATTGCCAACTGCCTGTTATTAAAATACTTTTGATGATCATTCCAGCAGGTTATAATTCTTTCCATTGCCAAATAGTCACCCAGCGCATCTGAAAATGATATCACAAAACGTCAAGATATCGCAAATCATGTCGCATGAAAAGGCTATCGCAAATCATAAAAATATGTATTTTTTTAATATTTTCTTCAAAATGCATTGATCATTTATAAGAATTATTTGATTAAAAATAATTCCAGAATGGGTTTTGTTTCAATGCCTTGGAGTATAATTTTGATTGGCATAGTATTTTATTCAAAAAACTGGTTGCTCTCGGCTACCAGCTAATTCGCTGGAGATATTTATTATCAATTAAATCTTTTTGATATAATTATATATCCATGATTCTGTCAACAAAATTCTTTTCTTCATCACATTATTAGACTTGTATTAATAGTTTTACATATGTTCTGTTCACTGTATATGTGAACTTTTGTAATTATGGTAATAGCATTATAGCATTATGAAAAATCTAACTAGATGATTCATCTACTTTCTAAATTTCGCGTCATTTTTTTATTCGTCTTGTTAATTACATGGATATTAAACAAACTTAACTAACCTTCCTTAACTTTCAATAATGAAAGAAAATCACGTGATTAAATATTTGATGGAAAAATTAAAACTGTTTGATTTTCAGGGCAAATAATAATGCAACTGTAAGTGAAAATTAAGCAAAAAAAAAATTTTTTTTTTTAACGTCAGAAGTCAATATATATTCTCTCAACTATTAAATTAGTATTATTACAAAGAACATTTTTTAACTTTAAAACAATGTAAACATCATTTTATACAACTACTTTTTAGAAGTTATCGGAAAAAACTTCAACATACAATTTAGTTCTTAATTAATTAAAGTTCTAAATTCTAAATTAAATTTTTTTTAAAAATCACTCCATGGTGCACATTTCCACCCTGTGATGTATATGTGTGTGTGTGTGTGTGTGTGTGTGTGCAGTGCCACCTGGTGATTCGCGGAACAAAGATACCATATATATATACTCTGTGTCAAATTTGGTAGCTGAATGTCAAACGGTCTGGTTTGTAGAGTGCCAAAGCATATATAAATACATTCATCTTTATTATTAGTAGAGATTTATTTAATTAAATGTTAACCATATTATTGTTATGTAACTAAACATGTTTCTGAAGAAAGCAAATGTTAAGATATCACGAACAATGCCATAATAAACTTGTTGGCACCAAAATTTATATTGTGGGAAATTAAAATTAATTCAACTTTATAAACATTAGCTAATATTTATTCTATGTTTTATTATCTAGATTTTAGCATTAATATTTATTATCTTTCACGAAAATTCTTGTAGAAAAATAATTCATTTTAATTTTTGAAATTGAAAATGTTTCTAATAATTTTTAATTTATTCTTGAAACTTTTTAATTTTATAATTATCTTTTTTTTTAGAAATGGAGGCAGCTGTTTGATAAGGTAAGCTAAATTTTTATGTGCACTTGATATTAATTTTAAATATTTTTAAATTATTAGAATTGTATTGCGGTTAGCTAATTTTTTTAATAACAAGTATTTGATAGAGATCAAAATATTCAAAAAACTTTATTGAGAAATTTTCCTTGCTTTCCTAAAAATAAAATAATTATCGCATTATTATTATTATTATTATTATTATTATTATTTTGAGATTAACCATTTTTTAGATTCTTGAAATTCGATTTTCTTAGAATTTCAAACCGGAATTCAAATATCTTTCTGTTTCGATATTTTTTAATTAAATGCTTGACTATATAAGAAAAAAGACTTACAGACTAGATTCCTTTTGGCTCTCATTTTACTTGCTTTCTATAATTAGATCATTATATCTGAAGAGCTAATTTGAAAATTTCCAACTTAATTAATTTCCTTTTGTTCGTTTTGAGAAGAAGAAAAGAAATCGAATAATTCGTCGTTCTTTTCTCCATTTCTGATTGCAGTTTTTGGCTGGAAAAAATGAAATAGCAAATTATCGTCTGCTGTTGTTTGTTTTTTCTAATATTTTTCAGCTGTGGCAACAGTTCTATGTTTATCAATCTATTGTGAAAGATTTCCGCTACAAGCTCCACGATCAGGCCATAATATTGGTCGTTCTTTTATGACTCATTTTATGGCATATTTGGATGGCATTTTGTTCCCCTTCCCCCAGCCTTAAATCCAATTGTGCTATGCCCGGAAATTAGAAACGGCGTATTGGACGGAAGCAATAAGCTTTTCCATCACAAACGTTTTAGGAGGATTTCAAATTTTTACTACAGAAAGCGGACGATACTGCAGGCTGATAAATAGCTCGGTTAGATAAATGTTTTGAAATGATAGTACAGCAGTTACATTTTTATTTTGTTCTCAAATACCACTTTTGAAGCAGAATCTTTATTTTAGCAATCAATTAAAGTATCCATTTCTTTCCAATAAAAAATGAAATATAAAATAGAATTATTTGTTCCGCAATTCATACGTGATTTTGGCCTTCTCTTTATTATAAATGCTGTTGCTAAAATGTTGCTCCGAATATTTAATCTTTTTATACATGTTTTTAAATTATGCTTGAAGGTTTGCATATGAAACATTGCTTTTTCTATGTTTTGATAAAATTCATTGCTCAAAACAATAAAGGATTATTAACTTTTTTGAGAAATTATACACTGGTGTGCAAAACTTAAGCAACAGGTATGTTTTTTGCCATAACTTCATGAGAAATCATCTGAGAGACATGAAATTCAGAAATGAGATACAGCATTTTGTTCTGAAAGAATGACGAAAGCATAGTTGCGCAGAAATGAATACAATGCATACAGTATAAAATCAAACAAAAAAAGGCTTTATTGAACTCATACTATCGTTACACATGATTGTCTGTCCAAGAGGAAGAACAGCAAGCAGATGTTCCTTAGTATGGGATATGCCCTCCCCTTACTGCAATGGGTGCTTCGCACCGTCTCCCCATACTCAGCACCAGATTGTCCAACAGTTCTTGAGGTAAGAGTGCCCATTCCTCAATCAGCATCTGTTTAAGTTGTCGGGTGTTCCCAGGAAGATGTAATCGTGCGCAAGGCGTCTCCCCAAAGCATCCCACACATGTTCTATCGGATTTAAATCAGGGGAGCACACCGGCCAATCCATTCGAGTGATATCTTCACTTTCCAGGAGCTCCTCAACAGCTTGAGTCCTGTGTGGCCGTGCATTGTCAACCATAAAAACGAAGTTTGATCCAATGGCACCTCGGAACAGACGCACATGGAGAAGGATCACCTCCTGACAATAGCGGTCTCCAGTTACAGAACCTCTGTCGAAAACGTGGAGCTCAATCCGCCCGTTCATTATAATGCCTCCCCAGACGACAACTCCAGGACCACCAAAACGGTCTCTTTCCGTGATATTACTGGGATGAAACCGTGTCCCGACCTCTCTCCAAATCAACTGGCGTTGGGAATCGCTTGGGGCACTAAAACGACTCTCATCTGTAAAGAGGACACGACTCCATTGATGAGATGTCCAGTTTTTGTGCTCCCTGCACCACTCTAAACGGTGCCGCCGGTGGGAAACTGTCAAAGGGATGCAGCGTTCAGGACGGCGGGCGAATATGCCACCTTTGTGAAGGCGTCTGGACACAGTAAAACGCGACACTTGTCGCCCCGTTGCTGCACACAGTTGCTGAGCAATGGCGCTTGCCGACTGGTTTCGGGTTCTTTTCGCCTGCAGGACGATATGTCGGTCATCCACTGCAGTTGTTTTCCTGGGGCGGTCACCACCAACCTTTCTCACAGCTGTACCTGTGGTTTGGAAGGCTTTCCAAGCGCGCAAAACGACACTTTTGTTGATTCTGAACTCTTCAGCTATACTGGTCACAATACGCCTCTCCTCCAGCTTTCCGATCATTCTTCCACGTGTGAAATCGTCCATGTGATTTCTGCTAACCATATTTCACGAATTAATTCACGTGCACTTGCAGCGAATGTCTTTAATTGCGTATCCGTCCTTCCTTTTATTGTAGTGTTGAGCTGCGCGCGCCTTCCGCACGTGTTTTCCGTACACTCACGTCGCCTGTGACGTTTTGTTCCTGATATTTGCATACGCATGACCTTTCTCTTGAATTACGTGTTCATTGTACTGATCGTAAGAACTCCTTTTCTGAAATTTCATGGCTATCTGCTTAAAATTTGCATTGTTGCTTAAGTTTTGCACACCAGTGTATATATTCCAGTTTCCTATGTTGGGAAAATTTAGAATATATATTTCTGTGAAATCTTAAAGACAAAAGTAATTAACAATTTGGCCAGTTAAATTATTATTATTATTATCTTTCTTTGTCATACATCCTCACAAATATATGACATTAAAAAATTTAGAGCATAAAATTATTTTACTCACTTTAGTAGATAACTTTAGACTTTGTATTTTCAGCATTTATGGAAATTTTAATATTTGGAGGGAAAAAAATAATTGTTCTCTTTAGAATTTTATATGATAGCAAGTGTAACTTGTGGTCTTCCGGGCAATAAATTGAACATAGACTTGAATATACAAAAATAGTTTTGCAAATTCTGAGGCTTATTTTCCCATTATCTCACAAGAACAGTAGCTGACGGATAATAAGAAAAAGAATTAATTGAATAGCAAGCCGTGCTTTTAGAATTCTCCATATATATTCTACTGGATTCATGCTAATTGTTTGGACATGTTTCCTATTTCGTAGAATGCCTTTTATGATATCGAATCTTGTATTCATTTAAAATGAATGTGATTTCATATTAAACAACAATAAATTTAAGAATTTCTTTCTTGAAATGTTTATCCATCACATAGCTATTCTAAACCATAAATAGATCTATATATTTGTCTGAACTGATTGTTGTCCAATCCATCAACCCACATCTTAGATGTAGTCATCCTTTGCATCTAAAAGTAGAATTATTTCTAATACAATATCCTCTTCATATTGTCGCGTAGGTTCTTTAATGTGGAACTCAATGACACACACAAGAAGTAGAACTAAACCAATTTATTAACTCAACTCAGAACTGAGAACACAGTGACTGACAAATCTTCTGCTTTTATACTAGCAGGGAAAGTTCCAGAATACTTTTCTGGAGACAGTAAGAAAAGTCCAGAACACTTGTCTGGTAAACTAAAGAAATGTCCAGAATCTTCTGGAACATGAAATCAAAGAATTAAATATTTACACAAACTATGAATCGCATTGTCTTTAGCGGGATTCGAACTCACATTCTCTTGATTATGAGATCAGTGCTATGACCATTCGGCCATGGAGAGTCGACTGCCTCTTTTCAATACGGCATTATGAATAAAAGACGATTTATGAGGTTCAGATAGAATCTAGAAATGAAAGTGAAGAAGATAAATCTGTGATACTTCAACCGCGATGTTCAACCACTAACTTTCTGTTGTCTTATGATTGAAGAAACAAGCACAAAATGCAAATAAGTCATACCAATGAAAGCGATTCCGTACAATCTGTGTCGGCATGTTTTTATTCTTCGATCCAGAGAAGGTCCCTTTGTAGATATTTCGATGGGCTGTAATGGATTGATAATTCTCAACGTTTATTTAATGCATATGTTCATATACGACGTAATCTTTTACTTGCTGGAAACCAATTCCAAAGACTGCTTAGTGCATTTCAAAATATATTAATTTTTTTTTTACTTTGTAAATACATATGTACATTTTCTTTACTTTATAATACACATACATATTTTTTTTTACTTTATAATATACATTATTTTTTTTTCTTTTTAATGAATACATCAATAAATCAAATGTTCGACAAACCTTTGATTCTGATAATTCATGAGATGGCTTGCAATCGATTTACAAAATGTATTTTTTAAAAAAAATATTCTAACACTGGCCAAAGTGAAAAGTGGCTTGCAATCGATTTACAAAATGTATTTTAAAAAAAAAACATTCTAACACTGGCCAAAGTGAAAAGTAGAATCTGATGTTAAAAATTCTCTGGCGATTTTCTTGAATTCTAAAAAGTACGTATTATAGAGTCATTTTTGCTGTTTTGTGTAAATAATCTTCTAATTTGTTTGAAGCATTACATACAAATTCAGGGTATTTTAATTGGATCTTGCACATTGGATAAGAATAATATGAAAATAGGGTCATCTTTAAATTTTCTTAACACAGTATGTGGAAAAGAATAATATATTAAAAATCACAGTCTGTAAAAACACTATCCACACACACCTTTCTCTTAATTCATAAAAATTAAATTCAAGGGAAATATGTATTTCAACTCGGATGTATAAAAGGGGAAAAAATCAATTCGCAGAATCAACTTCTTCAATCGAAACATCAATTCGTTCATTTTTTAAAAATGATTCTGCATAACGAGTAAACCTCAAATAAAATTTTAGACAAATCAATTCCAAATAACTAGCGATGTAAAGAAAAAAAAATTAAAAAACAGAAAAAAGTTTTTCAATATATCCAAATGTAGCAAATAGGTTCACACTGTCAATATTTTATTTTATTCAAATTTTCATTTCAATCGTTCAAACGATAATTTTATTCTAAGAAATGTTAATGTTTATCTTTTTACGTTGCCATTCGAAACAGTGAAAAAGGATTAAACAGAAATTAAAAATGCATGTTTTATCTACAAGTTTAAAAACAAAAGAAATAATTAATTAGTATCCACGAGAAATGTTGTGTAAAAATCAGATTCTTGATAAGTTGAAGAATTAATATTAAATGAATAAGCTTAAATTGAAAAAAAAATTGGAGCAGCTGAAACATAAATGTTATTTTCTGAAACATTCTTTTATAATTGAAACAAAAATGGCATAATGTTGTTAATAGTTGCTCAAATTCCCACCTAAATCTTTTTAAATAATCTTAAAAATCTCTCTAAATCCTTTTGAAAAAATAATTTTACGCTTAATCTCTTTTTATTAAACAGAATATTAAATAACAACGATTAATTTATCGAAGCATTCTTAAGCTTTTATTTCATTTAAAAAAAGCATTTTGTCAAAGTCTAAAGCCATTGCATAATCCACACACATTATGTTACTGCTGTATTTTATGCGATAATGTTTTATTCATACAAGCATTTAAAGTTAAATAAATCCCTACACTGCACAAAAATTTGCCTCTAATGTTTATTTTTTTTACTGTTTTATTTTCTTTCTCCTGTACAAAAAAATATTTTAATTCTCAAAAAAAAAAAAAAACTGTCTTTAGCTTTCTTGAGTGTTTCTAATTAGATCTGTCTATGAACTAAGGAGCATAACTCAATAACACTTTGAACTATACCGATACAATTCGGTATAGAGTCTCCAGATTTGTAAATTTCTATCAAATTTTGATTTGAATATTAAATATCAAATTTGATTTGACACTCTCCTAATTTAATTAAAAGTACTAAAAAGCATTTCTTCAATCATAATCAGCTCACGTTAGTCCTTTTAGTGAATCAAACGTGGTATTGTTTATAATGTATTTGTTCTTAAATTTATCACATAAAACAATTTTTTTCTTCACACAGTGGCTCAAACAATTGAGAGTATACCTTACTTTTACATGATAAATCCGACTTTCAATATAAATAACACATTACCGAGAAGTGTCAATGAATGTTTTTATTCTTACACATAACAAATGGTTTAATTTAAGGTAAAAATAAAGAAAAATCGACGAAAAACCTCTAAACTGAAAAATTTCAGAATCATTTTAAATAAACATACGCAGATTTTTGCCTCAAAAAATTGAGAATATACCAGAGAAATTTTTGTAACATCTCGCAAAGAAAAAAAAAGTGTCAATATTTAATTGCATGTCTTTTGGCTTTTATAATGTCCTCTAAACGTCTTGGTACCGATTCGACCCATTTTTGGTGGTATCTGAAGATATTTTACCCCATTCTTCTTGCACCACTTGTTTTAAATGGGTTTGTTTCTAATTTTGTGTTTTTGAACAACTATTTCGAGTGTGGTCCACAGATATTCATTGGCATTGATGTCGGGGTACTGTGGTGGTGTGTGTAAATGCTGTGTAAATGCTGTTTACAACGAATAAGGCACCACATTTTGACATTGAGTGGCTTTCTGTTTGGAGTTGTTGTCCTGCTGGAAAATGAAATATCCCTCTAAACCCAAATTTTTAGTACTTTCCTTTATATTGCTGCGAAGTATATCCAAGTAAACCATATGACTCAATATTCTATCTTTAAAAACTAAATTTCCTACCCCGGATATAGCCATACAACCCCAAAGAATGACAGTCACCACCATGTTTAACTGTAGGGTGTAAATTTTTTGGATCCAAAATAGTGTAAGGCTTTCTCCATACGGTGCGACGGGTGTCCCTGCCAAAAATGTAGATTTTTTTTTTTTTCATCTCTAAATATAATTTTCTTCCAAAAGTTATTGGTTTTCAATTGATGAGTTTTTAATTATTTTAAACGCTTTTTTCTGAATTTGCAACCTGATTAACCGCTTCTCCCTAGCAATTCTATTTTTATATCCAGCTTGTCTAATTACATTTCACACAGTTTTCAGCACTTAAACTTCTGCCTATGATTTGAGAAATTTCTGCAGCAAATGGATGAACTATACGGTCTCAGTAATCTAAAGGAAAGCACTAAAAATTGGGTTTAGATAAAAATTTCATTTTTCAGCAGGACAGCTACCCCAAAAACACTGCACATAACTTCAAAATGTGGTGTCTTATTCATTGTAAACAGCATTTACGTACCACCACCACAGTACCCCGACATCAATGTCATTGAATATCTGTGAACCACACTCGAAATAGTGGTTCAAAAACACAAAATTAGAAACAAAACCCATTTAAAACAAGTTTGCAAGAAGAATGGGATAAATATATTTATATTAGAAATTCCAGTTCTGAATTGCTAATACTCATCAGCCGTTTATTTATAAGCAGAATTTTGCATGTATTCTGCAACTAAGCAAGGACATTTTATTCTGAAAATTTTGAATATGCATTAGAAACTAGGTATTACTACTTAAAGAAATTGAATTTATGCAAATCTAATATGAATATTACTTCTTGTATGAAAACATATTTTATCTACTTACAAAGTACATATATTAACGGCGACAAGCATTTACAATTCTATTGTGCGATAGTTAGTTTCAAAATAAGGAGAAGCGTTTAGACATTTTTAATGGACTGTACAAATAGTATAAAATCAGTTCAATGCATGAATTTTATTATTTTTTACAAATATTTGAAACTTTTCAAATATGTCCTTTTATTGTCACAAACAAAATTCCTCGGTACTGTTTTGTAATCTTTATTCTTAGAAAAGGAAAGGGTAGAAGAAAAGCAGTTTTATATAACAACGTTTTATTGTTTTTGAGAACGTTCAGTACATTTCAGAAAGTTTTCAGTGCGAAATAATAATAATATCTATAGGGAATTGCAAAAGCTTTATATTTTAAATATTTTCTGTTGGAAGAAATTTTATATCGCATTGCGGAATTTTTCTGAGTTGGAGAAAAGTTATTTCAGGCGCTTTGTAAGATCTATGATGTACATACCTTTCAATTATTTGCTGTTTATTATAGACATTTTTTTTTCACATTCGAATTTGGTTGTTTATGTATTATCGATCCATTCTTGGTTTTCATATTCGCGTTCATTGAATTTGAATATTCGTTCGAATCAACTAGCCCATTTAAAAATAGCTATTTCACTCTTCTTGCACGATTATTCTTTAATCCAGTCGATCCAAAAATTAGGTGAAACGTTCAGTTTATAATGTGGCTGTTGTAGTTAATAATTTGCTGAGATTTTTCTCCTAAATAAAAGCTAATTTTTAATTTTTTTCCTTAAATTTTAATTTTAAAAAATTAAATGTTTTCTCCTTAAATGCATATAAGCATGAGAAATGAGATTATACTCTGTCATTCTTTTAATATCTTTTTAAAAGTGTGGTGGTTTGAATTCCATTTAGTTTAGCCCATCTAACCATGAAGCGAGGACATACAATAAAGGAAAAATATGGTACTTTCTGCATTTTGTACAACTTAATGTACAAATTTGAAGAAATGTTCCTATAAAAAATGTTGGCTGTCTTCGTATAAAAGGAGACTCTAGATAGTCGTTGTGTTTCGCTTTGCGAAAAATGAAGAAATTCTCCAGTAATTAACCCAACCGAAACAACTAATTCTTAGCTAAAGTGATTGCGTTTTTCTGCTTTTTCAAAAATGCTCGTTGACAGTAAACTTTGTAATAAGCGTAAATATGAGATTTTATTTTTATTGTTTTGTCACTGAAATATATGTTTAAATTTAACTAAAATAGCATTAGAAAATGCTTGATTCAATAAAATGAATATCTGAAGGGCATTGAGAAAAAAAAGGACATTTTAATTACTTTTCTCAAAAGATATTCTAATTATATTTAAATACCTCTAAAATGTTCCAGATGTCTTAATTTTTGTCGAAATTAAATAAAATTAATAATAAAGATGTCGATTAAATATTAAAGAACACAGAGTATGCATTTTAATTCCAACTTTTTTTTAGACAGTTAAAAGTCTAAACAGTTAGTTCAGAGAAACGTGAAATTCTTATGAAAATTCAGTGAGTGTGCATAAAAATATTTTTTTTAAAAAATTAAGATTTAATTGGAATTACAAAATTATACACATTTTGTTCCAAACAAAATGTGTATAAATGTGTCCCAAACAAATTTATAAAGGGTAGTAAGAAATAAATAATACAAAAAAATTAAAGACTCGGACACTTGGAACTTTTAAAATTTTTAAAAACTGTGCATTTTTTAGTTATTTAAAAATAGTGTATTTCTTTTTAAAGAGTTTTTTAAAGATATTTGATGTATTTGTATTTTAATACACATGCATAAAAAATTTATAACCTTAAGTGAATAATTCTAATCCATTGTTCCATTAACAACATAAATCAAAAGATTGAGTTTAAAGTTCGCTTAATAAACCTTTTAAGACCATTCATATCAAAATAGCGTCAGAAATCTAAATACTACCATATACAAAAAGATAAAAGTTTTAGTTTTTAAAAAATCTGTTATTCAGTTTTGGACTCAATCTAACGTGTTTGCCTATAACTGACAGAAGCGTACGTGTAGATTTTTATATTGCGTTATACATAATTTGCAATTAATAGGTATACCAGCACGTGAGATTATCATAAAGAAAATAGTAAACTATTAATAAATTCATTTTAGAATAAATGATTAAATGTTTACTACCTGCTTCTTTTGAACAGTGTTGCACTATAATTAGTCTTTGATCAACAGCCATCGCTAGACCTCAAAATCCAAAAATATGACCTCGCATGGCATGAACAGCATTTCCGAGAACATAGGGCTACATAGTTTATTGAGTGTAGGTTTAGAAAAAAACTTAATACCTCAATTATTGAATTCATCTTCCATCTGTGTATTGGGAGGATCAAATAATAAAGTGTATTAAATGGCATGCTTCTGAAATTATTCATGGTCAGTCAGTGGCATGGCTGTGGTGAATAGCATATAAGCCAATTAACAGCTCTTCTACCCGCACAATTGTTTTAGTATAATGGTTATGTTACTGGACTGCGAACCACAAGGTCCCAGGTTC
>JAPMOR010010062.1:0-19782 GCA_026543865.1 Argiope aurantia | reverse complement strand
ACAAGGTCCCAGGTTCTATCCTCGCACATCACTTATCGCTAAATGGCACATTCTCTTTTCAAAAAGATTCCCTTTCTGGAATCAAAACATCATTGAATGAATATCTAAAACCATTATTTTATTAGATTCCAGCTTCTTCTTGACTAGAGATCCACTTTCACAGTTCCTGCAATCAAAAGTTTCAGAACCAGTCCAGTGTCAAAAAACGTTGTTCCTGATAAATATTAGAATCAAAACATCATTGAATGAATATCTAAAACCTTTATTTTATCAGATTCTAACTTCTTCTGAACTAGAAATCCACTTTTATAGTTTCTGCAATCAAAGGTTTCAGAATCAGTCCAGTGTCAAAAAAACGTTGTTCCTGAAACATACTTTACTCAGACGCCATTACAAGAGATTTTGTATACAGCATTATGCTATATTAATGTCTTTTACATTGAACTGATTATCTTGGATGTCATTTTTTCATTCTAACAACTTTGACCATATAACTTTTACTTAAACGTTACCTTTGTAACGGAAGAAGCTTTGTAACTGTAGAAATTCATAATCTTAATTATATGCGCAAAGGATTTTTTTTATATTGAATATTTTGGTTAAAGATCATGTTTCCTGACATTAATAAAATGAAAGATTTCCGTGCAATTCTTTTGAATAAGTCTGTATTACGCACATTTGGTTTCATTTATTGATTTGAAATGGGCAGATTTATGTGTGCTTTAACAATAAATTGCTTGCTGCGATAAGAATGAATTCTACAGATATTCTTGGATAATTTAAAAGGTGGGCCAATTTCTCCTATAAGGCAACTTGTTATATATCGGAGCTGAGTCCGACTTCTTTCTCATGTAACAGCTAGATTTTCCAAGGTTGCTATGACCAATAGAAATAGTGCGCATCCACTTTACTGAATGATTTGGTTCGTGGATTGAGTAATCAAGATGAGACGAAAGGGGGTTTGAACCACCATTTAAAATCAATTTAGATCACATTTTAGGGAAGAATCTTTTTTCGAACTTCGATAAAATAACAGCTGTGTCTGAGAGCAAAAAAGGAAGTTCATTAATCGAATACGGTATTTAAATTTCAGATATAATTCAATGTGAAATGATATTCCTTGTGATTATTTAAATAGTAATTTTTAAGAGATTTCATTATAAAAAAAAATGTTTTTTTAAGATGCAGAAATGTAAAGGAAACAGAAATAAATATTTGAAATTTTTATTTCCTGCTGTTCTTTTATTCATGGATATCTTGTGCAAATTATTTAATCAAAATTATAATCTAATCTGTTTAAAGAAAAGAGCGTGTATAAACTCGCATTCTCGTTTCTAAAAGGAGAAATTGCGATCAAAATTATAATCTAATCTGTTTAAAGAAAAGAGCGTGTATAAACTCGCATTCTCGTTTCTAAAAGGGGGAAATTGCAAAAACCAGTATCAACTATCCTCACGATATTTTATCTTTAACCATCGATTTCAGCAATTTATGAGTTTTTAAATGAGAATATGAGAAGTAATAGTTTCAGTTAAATTCATCTTCCGAAAGTGGGTTTTTCTATAAAAATAATTCAATGGAATATTTGTTTACTAGAAATAAAAAAATGTATTAGTAATTATAAATATCATGATTATGATTTGTGACTCGTTTACAGTTTGACAACGAAGGCTTCGGCGAAATTCCTTGGGACGATTTTCTCGTCGCTCTGGAGAGTCCAGAATTCCAAGAATGCATCGAGCCGTCCAAGAGAGAGATCCTTGCCTCTAAAGCCCGAGAGCACAAGACGTATGCCATCACTTTCGATGACTTCGTGGCAGTGGTCAGTACTATTTTCTGATTAGCTTAAATTCACTTCGTGGTAGATTAATTTAGTTTAGTTTAGTTGCATTAAAATCCAGTTTTTGAACTGTAAGAGGGGAAACTTTAATTTTAAAAAAGGAAAGAAAAAGAGCATGACACTTGATAACCACTAATCCATTCTATAAACTTCCATACGACATTACATAATAATTCCATTATCATTCTATAAACTTCCGTATCGGAAGGACATTTCATCATCAAAAGATTTCACGTTTTCCTTCGTAATTGCGATGGTTCTTACGGTGGAATCCGGCCTCGATTCCGAGATGCCAAATGTTCACCATTGTACTTCATGCGTCTTATACGTTTTTTTCTATTTTAACCATCTACAATCCAAACATATAGCTGAAATGGCGAGGACATTTAGTGAAAAAATATCATCCTCGCCATATGATTATGATTCAGAATTCCAAAGCTCGTTCCCAAATAGATCTCGGGTTGCTTCAAAACGTGTGTGTGTATTTGACATTAAGAACACAAATTTTTCATAAATTAATTTATATTCATTGCTATAATAGAATGGTTTACTTACTTACAGGGTAGTGAAAAAGCGGCTCATATTCTATTTATAAATATAATTCAAAACATAAATGGAATTTTTTAAAAATGTAGTTACTAAAATGATTGAATAAATTATGCAGCAATTATACTCACATTACTGTAAAGATAATTTGAATTTCAAGAGAGCATAGAATCGATTTTCTTTATTTGTAAATTTTGATCGGAAAACAGCACATTTCTATTAATTTAATTAATAAACATGGACTCATTACAACTCGTTGATGGGAAAGATTGTTTTAGATAATTATAAGAAAAATTTATTAATCCAAACATTTTGATCATATTGAAATAAAATCATGGTATTTTTACTTTGCCACACAAGTTGCATTCTGAAACAAGTAGAAAATATCCTCAACTTTTTGAAATTAATTATGTCAAAATCTAGGCTCCCAAAAAAATGCAATTATTTTATTAAAAATGATCAAATCACAAATTCTTTATATATATTATTTATTGATGTTTAAATTTTCTTTAGAAAGATTTGTCATATCTTTTCCTTTTTTTTTTTCTTTTTTCGTATCTGATTTTTAATTTCATTACTCTTTGAAAAAAAACAAAAAAAACCTTACAATACAGGGTTTATCACTCAAGAAAACGCCAATACCGCATATTTATCGAAACTGAAACATATAACAAATGTAATATCTTCCTAACAATCTATGATCCTCAAAAAGTATTTGCATTTCATTGCTAGCAAACTACATGGCATAAACGAAAGCTCAATTGATGTTAAATTAATTTTATCTAAATTACATGGAAATTATATTCGAAACAACAAAAGCTTTATATATATATATATATATATATATATATATATATATATAAATTACCAGTGTCTGCATCTGGTTAACGTAAGTTATTATAAGTTATTAACCAAAGATTAATTGAAATTCGCATTTGCACTTAAATGTGTACTTTGTACAATTATATGAACGAGTATAAAAACGATTTAAACATATTTTTTTTTTTTTTTTTTTAACAAAAATTCAGTTACGAACTGTAAATACAAATTACTCATTTTTTCGATCCACGGAAGCTGTAGAAAGAAATGCAATGTTTTAGTGGTGCCATCTATGAATCTGTTTTGTAATTTATTTTCATTTTCGATATTCTGTTAATTTCAGAAATGTAGGGGGGGGGAGATAAATTTAAAACTAAATAATGTAACTAACGTTAAAAAAGCAACTAAATGTGAATTATAAAGCTTGACTGAAATATTGAAAATTTATTATTCAAACCTTTTTAGATGAAAATAATTTTTACATTTTACTCAAGTATCCTTCATTTCTTTAGATTGTTTCATTTTCAAATTTTTATAAGCTATGTAGTCTTGTGAGGTGTTACGCTTATATGTTTTTAAATCAAAAACTTTTATTCTTATTATTTCATGTTTTGAGTTTTTTGTTTTTATTCAAATGCTTTCTTTCTCCAATTAAAATAGTAAAAATAAACTTTAAAAAAAGGGAACAATCTGGGCAAAGACATTGATAGATTTTAAAATAAACAGAACATGCATTTTTTAAAAATGTTATTTTATAAAAAAATTTAAATTTTATTTATTTATTTATTTATTTATTTATTTATTTTACTTTTTTTCATACGTTAACATTAAAAAGGTTCTGACTTCATGCGAAAATTGGTATTTAAATACGTTACCACTACACAATCCATTCAAATTTCGTATTCTACGAAATCAAACTGTCTTTAAATATTCGATAAACAAGTAACTCATTTTCATATTTTCGTGTCATCAAATTTTATAAACTATCATTTTGAATTCTATTGAGCAATTGCACAATTCTATTTTAACTATAATATATGTTGGTTCCATTTTAATTATCACCAAAATTTATTACAAATAGTATCAAATATTTAGTAATCCCATATTTTATTTTGTTTAAAGTGAAAATTATATTATTCACATTATTAAAATACCGATAATATTAATAATATGAATTCTCATATAATCTTCTGACTTAGAATTTTGTGTTTCTCTTAAATTATCGAAAGAACATAAAATAATAATAATTATGGTCTATTGAGAAAAAAAAATTATGTTCATTTGCTTTTAACAGTATTTTTAAAAAATCTGCCATTTTCATTTTTGTTAAACAATGTAATTATTCATCCATTGTAATACTTCTTTCGGAATCTTCGGAGAATTCTATTCATCGGTGTTATTCCGAGGATACAGCCTTCTCTTTCCTGCTGCCATCTATTGAGAGAATTGGTAACATTTCATATTTTGTTAGGCAATTGAAAACATCATTTTGAAATTCACTATATTTCACTCTTAAAATGAATCTGAGTAAAATTTATTCAGTTCTCAGTAATTAAAAAATCGTAAATAATAATTTAAATCACTTCCTAATTCATAATACCTATTTTCACGCAAAATATGTTGAATATACAATTTTACTTCTGAAATAATTGAATGAAGAAATAATTTTAATAGGTTTGTTGCTGAGAATAGCATTAACATTCACAAAATTAGGAAATTGCATCCAAAAAAGATTACCATCAATAAAATTATCTATATATTTTTTTATGATGTCACATTTATATATGACATTATTCCTAGAGGTTTGATTAGTTGTTTTCTTTATTAAATCCCAAAACTATGAAAATTTCTTCACTCATTTGAAGAAAGAGAATTAATAACGTTTTATGATTTTTTTTACTATGAGCTTTTTCTTAATATTTAATGGTTGGTTTTCAATAAAATCATCTTGCCTAAAATTGCAACAAAAAATTGTAGCGGCGCCATCTATAGCCCATTGTTATAACTAATATGTGAATTCACGATGATGCTCGAATTCAATTATGCGTGCGGAACAATAAAACTCCAACGATCAGAAGTTCAATTAAATTAAATAAAAGTTTCACATTTTTTTTCATAACTTCAGGATATATTGTTAGCCATAAATACATTTTACAAAATTTTAAAATTAAAAAAAAAATCATTTCTAAGTATTACCAGTTGAAATTTTCCTGAATTTCGATAATCTTTTTACAAATATTTTTATTGAAATGTTTGCCACAATACTTCTCATATTGTGTCAATACTTCTACAAGTATATTGTGTATTTTTCCCTTGTTTCTACAAATATATAATTGTGCGTTTTTATTTCATTATCAAATGTTGTGGATTGAAATTTCTGTTTATTTATTTATTCATATTCTTTAATGATAAAAATTAAACTTTATAGTCTTCTATTTCATATTTCACATTTAGGTTTCTTAATTTCATATTCTTAATTATCATAATGAAGTTTAACTTTCTAAATTTCTTTTTATGTGTTTGTATTTGCATGCTTTCTCTAAATCTTTTAAGATTTTAAATATTATATGCAATAAGCTGAATAATTATAATCACTATTCTTTATAAAATGCATTTTAAAATTATTCTTTATGCCATCTGGAACTGTTAAATCCCCGCGTGAAACAACCTGGAGTCAGTGGCATAACGAGGTAAGCTGTGTCCAGGATATAGCATGATTTTTTGGCGTCTTCCACATTGTTATCAGTAACTTAAAATCATAAACATGCTCTCCCTACCATCGCAAGATATTTTACGATAGGATATTATTCAACATTCCGAGTGTAAAGATATCCCAGCAATATTTTCGGGCTCTTGTAGTAATAGGGTGTAGTACGGTATTAATATTTTGCCTCTTCATCATATTTGACTTCAGAAATTTGCATAAATGCATGAACTTTTTATCTCTTTGGTGCCCCCTAAGACTTATTGAAGGGGCATCTATATTAATTTCTCTCCTGGTCAGTGTGACACTGCATGGTAATAATCATTAGATGATGATGACAATCATGTTTTCACTTGCCCATGATGTCACTGGTGACGTTACTAGGATGAAGCAAGCGCACAAATAACATCTCATATAAAATGGCCGCCATTAAGAAGGGACGCAAAAATCAAGAATCGATTAACTGCAATTAAGAACAATCTATGATTTTTATTCTTATTTACCGGATTCATAAGCTTACAGCTCACAGTTCTTTTACATCCTGATAATCAAATCTAACACTTCGTCGATTCCATTAGTTGTGAGCTTCTCAAAACTAAATAAAGAGTTTTACGTTGCAGAAATTTGATATTTCAATGCTGATCGGAGAAACGTTCTCAAGGCCCTTTCTATAGGTTTCATTTAGGTCTTTTCTGTAGGTTTGTGTCTCAGAAGGGTGAGAGGGTCAGTTTACATATGATCGTTTTTGATCCTAAGCTCAATCCTATTTTTGGATATGGAAAAATAATGCATCGATTAACTCGATGCAATCTCTCACTATTTCTTATGATATACACGAAGATAAAACGCTATGACATTCATATTCGCACTGATTGGATTTCTGTGCTTTTTTAAATTTAAAATAAAAAATTTCAATAAGGTATTATTTCTACTTTGAAAGAGTAGAATGAAACAAGGGAAGAATTATTCCGACTTTTTGATAAATCTTAAAAAGAATCTACTCCACATTACCGACATTTAGAATATCTATAAATAAAATAATATTAATCTTTACGCGCTACACGTTATTCTTTATTGTTAAAAAGGATATTTTATAATATTATTACTCCTATTTGTCACTTTTTTTCCCATCAAATCAAAGGATTTTGTATGTATTTATGTTATTTTTTTAATTACAAGATCAATTAAATGCGTTTTTATTTTATAATTTCTCAAAATAACAACGTTTTCACACAAACAACGTTTGAGCTTGTTATTTGAACTCTTTTTAAGCGTTTAAAAATAGTTAAAATAATAAGCTCAAAGATCATAAGAACGTCAGTGAACAAGTTTAACAAAATTTCATTAAAATTTTTGAAACGATTGTATAAGATTTGTTTTTTAGACATTTTTATATGTCTTTTTGAGGCCTGAAACCATTTAGATGAAAGGGCCATCCTTATTTAACACTCAATGTGTAAACATGAATGTGTGTGTCTGTTGTCTGTCTCTCTACTGGTGGATGACAAGACAGACCATATGTCTTTAAATTACCAAATTTTGCTGATATATATTTAAGAGAATCTGCTGAGATTTTTGCAACTCTTTAATTAAATATTTAATTAATACTAATCTTTAATACTTTTAATTAATAATTTTAATCTTTTAAGTAATAGCTTTAATCACTTTAATTAATAATCATCTTAATCATCATCTTTGAATTATCTTTATATCTTCAATAGTCAAAGAGTTAATAAAAACGTCCATTCAATATAAATGCAAAATTTGTATGTGTGTGCTTATGTGTACGCGCATGCCTATGTGAATCAGCGGGCGAAGTATTCTATAACAATTATTCTTTTGCGTTATTTCTATGAGATAGTCCAGTTTTTATTTTTTGTCAAAATTTCTTTGTTAAAACCATGAGGAATGTAGCATAGCGAACCCAGTAGGAAGGCAGAGAGCAGGAAACAAGAACGTGAGAAAATATTGAATTTATATAGTTTCAGAAAGGAATTTGCCTACATAGCGTTTTGGTTCTGAGGGAAAATAATAATGCTCATAAATTAGAAGTTAAATTTATGGTGAAGAGTTCAGAGTTCGAATATTTAGGAAATTATTTTAAAAACTAGATTAATTAAACGTATTGCATGTGCATTACGGTCAACGTGATTAATCTATTTTTATTAATAAAAACCGATTAACTGGTAAAATTCATTTATCATACTGACCGTAACACAGACACATATGTATTACGGTTAGTATGATTCTGCAGAAATTTTCCTGAAACTGTGTCATGAGAAACATTACCACAGGCAATATTTTGAAACGGAATGGACCTAAACTGAAATTGCAGATATTATTAAATTGTGTATTGTAACGGCTACATAACTCTACTACTTTCTCTTTTGATACAACAGATGGCGTTATCTTATTGACATCAAGGAATATTTCCCATTATCCATCTTGGGGGTCATTATTATATTGTATTCTAAGTAAGTGCCATGTATTTTCGTGTTCGTGTTTCTTTTGTCTTGTGAAATGTTAAGCTTAGAAAATAATTTAATAACTGTTCCTAAAACTTGTCTATTATTTTTATCTATCTCATAATGAAATTATAAAGAGTCTCGGCCCTCTACAGTATTATGTTGTCTTTTTAAAAAAATTTTTTATCTCTTTATATTTTTAGAAGAAACTAATTTGTTCAAGCATGTAGCTTATAGAATTTCATTGTCTTCTAATACCCGTTCTTAATATCTTGCAATTTTCAAAGTTCAAATATATTTAAAAGTATATGAAATTTTCTTTATCTTCTATCGATCCTATTGATTGAAATCAATTTTTGGGTCATATTAAATTTCAAAAATGAAGTTGATATCATCATTAAAATTTGTAATATGTTGAGTCTTTTAAATTTTGACATTTCGTACTTTCCGGGGGGGGAGGAAGAAATCGATGTTTTCAAAACATGTAACAAAAACCGGGGGAGGGGTTTGCCCGAAACTTTCTCACATACTCTTCAATAGAAGTGTTATTCTCCTTCCTCCCCCCGCATATAATTGTGAACCTTAAATAAAATGGTGAACCTTAATCATTGGTGAACAATAGTTATTATACAGATGTTTGGTATGAATATAGAATTTTTACTGAATCTGTTATGCTAAAATGTATTCTGAAGCCCTTTTTGGCGACCCAACGAAATCAAAATTTGGCAAGAAACTGCAGTTGTAGTCATTAGAAGAATACAGTGAATTTCATTGATTTAAGTCATGGCGGTTATGAGTTATTGCGCTTACATGCATGTGAAAGTACAGAAGGACATGAAGACAAACTTTTGTGAGATTTGGCTCAAAATTGATAGGAGTCTGTAATTTAGATGCTAAAACTGGGAAAGAAATGTTAGCTACCTAAATTTTTACATTTTGGAGTTATCGGATTCACTTTTAATCGAACAAACGGACAGACAGACTTCAAAACCAACGGGAGTGATCACCCTGAAATTTTCTTACCTAATTTCTTCTCTAGTAAACGTATTTGTGTATTATTAATCACATGCCTTTGGCAAACTTTCTGTATTTACGAAAGAGCCTATTAGTGTGCAATCTTTGGCGATTAATCGCCGCAATGAAGTTAATACGCAAATACCAGAGCAATGAGATTGAAATCAAAATCGGATACAGAACTACAGTAGCAGTCACAAGATAACAGTAAGAATTTTATTGACATAAAACAATACGTTTACATGGATTCGAAACCACAGACAGACAGGCGGTCCTCCCTTTGGCATATTTGGTTCAAAATTTGATAAGAATCCACCCTTTCGATGCTTAATTTGTCTACTAAATTTTATCTATTATCTCTTTACATTTTGTAGATACCGAGTTCATTTGTACTGTTGAACCAAATTTCTGAATGGATTTTAGGTAAAGTTTGATAGAAATCTTGAAACTTGGTCTGAAATCGGCATACCTAATTTTATTCATCAAACTCAAACTTCACTTTTTTTAAAATTATTTTGTTCACAAACAAATAGATAGACATAATTCCAAAAATATGTTTTGCGGACTCAGGAAAGTCTGAAAATGGGCATTGGTCAAAAATATTGTCTGATTTTTTTTTTTTTTTCCGATTACGATATTTTCTCTATAGTTTGTATAAGAGAAAGTATAAAAACACAATATGTTTTGAAATACAAATTAACATTCGTCAAAATACTGAGCTAGATTTTTTTTTTAATTTTTTATTTATTTATTTTTGTCGATTACAATATTTTCTCTACACTTTGTATGAGACAAAATGTTTTGAAAATAATGCGTTTTGAAATGTAAAATATAAGTTATTTTTATTATTAGAAGCATTCAATTTATTCTCAAGTTAAGTTTAAAACATGGTACAATTTGAAATCCATAATACGCTTTAGAAATGCGCAGTGGTGTTATGTTATTACGCGAATAATTAAAATATGCAATGGAATGCATCCACAATAAAATGTTGCGATGCTCAAAACTTGTATTGGCACCTTTGCTAGAATGGGGATTTATTAGTAAGCTACCTTGTTTAGATTCAGACAGGTACCTGATAAATTTGTACCAAGGTTTTTGAGATGAAAATATAGACATATGATATCATATAACATCTACTAAACACTGCAAATGCTAATTCTAACAGCTAGCTAAGAAATATGAGCGAATTATTTGAGCTGATATATAACAATATGATATGTAAAGTCAGCAACTAAGCTTTTGAAAAAATAGCTTCTGACAGCCAATTAAGAAATCTATCTTGAAGACTTGTGAGCTGGTATATGATAATGCGATACATGAAATCATCGATTCTGACAGCCTTCTAAAAATTTTGCGAATAGATAGTACATGATAACAATGTATATGAAATCATTAACTAATCTACCATAAAAGCAGATTTTGATAGCCAGCTAAGAAATCTATACGAAATATTGTGAGATGATAAATAAAAATGCGATAGATGAAATCATCAACAAAGTTTTCGTAATAGCTGATTCTGACAGCCTTCTAAAAATATTATATGAATAGCTAGTATGTGATAACCACCATTGACTAAGCTAATTCACCACCAACCTAGAAACCACTGATTAAGCTAATTCTAAGCATATCGGCTTAGTCAATAGCCAAGAAATCTGTCTTGTGAGCTGTTATATGATAATGCGATGCATGAAATCATCAACTAAGTTATCGTAAAATGGATTCTGATAGCTTCCTAGAAATATTATACGAATTGCTAGTATATGATAACGCTATATATGAAACCACTGACTAAGTTCAACCTAAGCAGATTCTGACAGCCAGCTAAAAAATCTGTTCGAAGTATTGTGAGCTAGTATATGATAATGCGATACATGGAATCAACTAAATTATCGTAAAAGTTAATTCTGACAGCCTCCTAAAAATTAACGATCAACTAGCACATGATAAAACTATATATGAAGCCATTAACTAAGCTACTGTAACAACAGTTTCTCACAGCCAGTTAAGAAATCTGTTCGAAAACTTGTGATTATAATAATGCGTAATTCATCGAAGTTATCGTGAAAGCAAATTCTAACACCCAGATGAAGAATCTGTCCGAAGACTTGTGATCTAGTATATGATAATGCGATACTTGAAAGCATCAACTAAATTATCGTTAAACTAGATTTGTACAGCCAACTAAGAAATCTGTTGGAAGAGTTTTAACCTAAATAGGCTGATATAGACATATATATTATTGCAGTATGGTTTAGATCCAAAGTAAGCCCAGTTAGTTGAGGACCTCTTTTACCTTATCATTGTTTAATTAATTCCATTAAATATTTTGATTGCTGGTATTTATTGTATGTACATGAATTCTCATTCATTCCACATCTGTTGGCAGACCGCATATTTTTGCCAGCGGCTTATTTATTTGAGTGAAACTGTCTCTCTTTGTGGCCGTTTCCGTCCATCCCCACCAACGGGAAGCGGCCATCCGGGAAAGCCATTCAGTGGCCATTTCCGTTCCCTTGCGCAAAAATAGTTCAATACACCTGTCCCTCGTGTTCAGGGCCGAAATACCGCTTTCAAAAGGCACGTGGGAATGTATGTCTGTGGGAAAAAAATCTGATAGCATTTCAAGCATTCTCTTTTGGGCGGTGTAGTCAATTTGGGAACTCAAAATCACGCACATCTGGAAGGTAGATAGTTTGTGGCAAAGGATAAAAACCAGTTGGATTGTTCAATTTCCGTCCTCTTCACCTTTCCCATATACCTAAAACGACTCTTTTTTGTAATTAGTTTCGTATTATAATATTAAAAAATCGAGTATGTATTTTGGATTAATCCCATCAACCAACATTTTGCAAATTTTGAAATATAATAGTTGCTGCATAATGTGATCACTTCTGGATGTATGAAATTTTTCTAGTATAAACCTACTGATAACAATAACCGAAATGAATAAAACTTCTTATGTTTTTAACAAAAAGAAAGGATATACTAGCGTGAGTGGTTTCCCCAAAAATTTCTCGCATACTCTCTAATAAACTTGTCGTGTCAGAGAACGCCTTGCATGGCACTGGTGTAGAATGGTTACGAAATATTAACTTTTGACGTGGCGAGTTATTTGGCGATTAATCCCTGGCATACGTTAATAAAATCCAAAAATGGAATTTGTGTTTTAGACGCGTTTTTCTCAACCAATTGAAACAAAAAAATTTTTGAAAAACTGCATTTGTAGTCACAAAATCTCATACCAAATTTCATATCTTTTAGTCATTGTTTTTTTTAATTATGGCGTTTACATGTTTTTGAAAGTACAGACCAACAAAAGGTCAAGCCCTTGTAGGAGTTCGCTCAAAATGTGGTCGGTTTCTATACTAAAGAGGTTACATTTACGTGCAATTTTTTTTCTATCTAGCTATTTTCGTTTTGTAGTTATCATGCTAATTTATATTCGAACAGTTGGATAAACATACTTTATTTAAATGAATTTTGATCAAAATTTACTTGAAATATGCAAATTTGGTTTAAAGACTATATAATAAATTTAAACCGTCCCGCTAGAAGCGTCTTTGAATTATCTTTGTCACTGACAGATAGACGGACATTTTCTAAAAATATGCTTATCGAACTCAGGGAGGTCTAAAACGTAGAGTTTCATTAAAATTTTGATTTCGAATTTTTTGACGATTATTATAATGTCTCTATATTGCATATACGAGGAAGTACAACATCACTTGCATCTTCTCAAGTCTGACAGTAAGCAGTAATTTATAAAAAAAAAAAAAATTGAAAGTTATTAGTTATTGCTTATCGAAAAATTTTCCTTAAAAGTTCACTTATATATTGATTGTACTTATTCGTTTTTAAAATTCTTTAAAAGATGCTACACAGCACGTTTCAAAATATCAAGTGATTAACTCATTTCGGCGTTAAGATATTCATTCTCGTCAGAGTCATCAACATTTATTTCTTGATCTTGCGCACAAAAGGCTCACAATTTTTCAAGATTTTACGAAAAAGAAATTTCAACTACACTGCAGCTCTGCGTTGATTCGTTTTAAATAAACTTGCATATACGTGAAAAATGGTAATTTTGTCTTTAACACTGAAATCAATTTTTTAAAATCCATTTTGCTTTCGTTATTCAGTTACAGGTAGCAATAATTTATTGTTGTTCAGATTTCAACCCTTACTTGGCAACGTAGCTGTCGTTTTAAACCAATCCAGACCACTCTAATACAGTTTAAAAAGTATGAACTTAATTCCATGAGAAAAATATTACCCAGATGTTTCAAGTGGAGCGAGAATTCCACGAATATCAATCGTTAACACTGGCTTAAAATGATTGATGGATCAGTTATCTACTTCAAAACCCATAACATTAAGACAGAGCCGGCCTTCTGTATAAAGAGGCCCAAATGCAAAAAACCATTTGGGGCCCTAAATTATTTGTAAAGTAAAAAAAAAATTACATGCTTAATATATAATTGTATTGGGTGTTTATTTATTACGTAATTTTGTTTTTGCTATTAATTACTTTTAAAAAAATTACAATTATTTTTCAATGCCTTAGTATAGTAATTTCATTGAAGCGTTCTGCTCACATCTCTGACAAAGGACAATTCTCTGTTAATTTTAATTTGCCGAAAGAGTGTTCAGCATTTTCTGTGGTAACTGGCAACGTGAAGAAAAATTATAGCACTATTAATACATTTAGAAATGACTCCCTATAATTAATATTTAGTATGTATTGCAATATTCCATGTGCTTTATTTACATCCCTTTCATTCAAAATCAAACCCTGTAGCAAACCAATTTCCTCGATTAGGTTTTCATCTACTTTCTGTTATAAAACTTTACAACATTTTTCTAATTCATGTTTTTCTAAAGTTTTTATATCAATGATTATTTGACATACTTTTAAATCTGTCTTCTATCTGTACAATAACAGTAAGAGTTATAGGGTTAAAAAATAACATCTAAATTCCTCAACCGGGATTTCTATATCGTCTGTTGTTTTAGAATAGAATCTCTTTCTTTTCAGAATTCGTTTTTTAGGAAAATGTTCTGAAATATTCACATTGCGTCCTATCACTTTTATTTCGTCTAAAAATGTGTTAAATTTTGTTCTTAAATTTTTGGTTTCAGTTTTAATTTTACTTTTTAAATTAAAAACCAAATAAAGGACAACTTTTTTTTGTTTGAAATAATTTATTGGTAGTGTCAATTTGGGACATATTATTGAATATATAATAAATGTCACTTCTTGCATAGAATCCGACTTGCAGACTTGTAGCTTCGAACATGAATGTATTATCATTATTTGAGTCAATTACTTGCTTTAGGGCATTACAAATTTTTTCAAACTGTGTATACATTGCTTTAACTGAATCTATTTTGACTTATCAAAAAGTATTGCATAATGGTTGAAGAGTAATATTTAAATGATTTTATAAAATGTCTCATCTATTTGTAGATGCAGATAATCAGCAATATAAAAGTTGCAATATCCATTTTTTTAACAATATATACTGCTGTAAATGGTATCACAAATTAATATTATGCCTTGCGTATCATACTCTTCAATAAATTAAAATAGTACGATAGGTAAGGCATATAAATTGCATGTGGATATAGAGCAATTAATCTAGATTGTACAACTTGATATTTCCCTATCGTGTTGCTACCGTTGTCGTACACCTGTCCTAAAATATCTAAATTCAAAATATCTAAATCCAGCTCACTTAATCTTTTCATCGGAGTTTTGCCAGTCCTTTTCTAGTTACATTAGTTACTTTATTAAACCTTATAAATGACTTATTTATATTTAATATTTTCTCTTCAAAATTTACATACCTAATACCGCAGGGGAGGGGGGGAACCTCGTAATTGAGAATGAGAAGCTTCCGGCATGGTTTTTAGTTCTCACCAGCCCTGTGGCTACACGAAAGGTTAGGTTCTGGCTCCTTCCATCGATGACGAGACTTACTTCCTTAGGGAAGGGTTGTACCATGACCGGTGACGGCCCTTTGGACTGAACCATAGTTCCCACCAATGTTGCTGTTGCGGCGGTCTGGTCATTCATGTTTTCCCGTGTATCGTCCGACGGTTCGGAGTAGCAAGTTTGTTCCTTATGTTAAATATCAGGAGTCCATCTTTATACTGTTGTATGTGACTTCTTTTATATCGTTTTTAATTTTGTTTTAAGGACTTCCTTTCATAGCACAGGAAGAATTTGTTCTTCAGACCTCTGTGCTAAATGATGCATAATTTTAATTTTCGAATTTTTTATTCTTTTTGTATGATCTATGAACACAAAGTCTTATCTACTAAATAATTCGATTAAAATATGTCCATTATTAGGATTTTCTATTATTTTCATAATTTCCACGAAGTTAAAGATTATTACATGATAAAAATAGAATCAAATCTACAATTCTTTAAAATAGTAATTTAAGCCGTTTCATTTTTTTTATTTATATTAAATTCATTTGTTTTTATCAATAGTCAAATATAACTTTAATCGCTTTAGTAATTCTTTCCAACCAGTATAGGAATTAAAGTGACAATAAAACGCTCATGATCTTGAATTATTGTTGACAGCTTTCTCCAGCTATCATAGCCACCTATAAATCGTAAAAATTGTTCATCTCCTCTTTTTTTTTTTTTTTTTTGAAAACAGTATACAAAAAAATATCGAGTCTTTAGTTTTTAAATAAATTAACCAGCTGCGAAGCTGGTTTCACCATTTGGCATTTTTTTAAGTTGTACGTAAAGGAAAACGATCTACCTTCAACCATCTTAGCAAAAACTCTTGTATTGTACGGGTCAGATTTTAATATAAAACAAACTAAACATCTGTTATAATACTTGGCCATAAACCTGGATCACGTATATTCATTTGAACATATTTTGTCGTTATTTTCTGATTCTATCATATTTTTATAAGCATACAATTCTTCAAAGCGTTTCAATTTCTACGTTTTCATTGTAAGGTTGTGCAGTTAGTGTGAAACTTTCTTCTTCAACTGGAGCTTGAATTGTAACTTTTGAAATCGAAGCAATTTCATAGCCAGAATTATTTCGTAGACAAGAAAACAGATCTACTTGTGACTTCTTGAAATTTAGCTTTTACTCTTTTTCCTTTTCTGCTAACTTTCTTTTTTGACATCCAGGGGGATATTTCCTTGGCATGAACAGGATTAATTTTAACAATATTAAACATTTTATGGTATGAATTATCAAAGTACTATGCGCAGTCTAACCTAGTAGATGAGGTAAACGACTCAAATTCTACTTATTTTATGTTTATAATATTTTGCACACTTGCACCAGACTGTAATATATTTGTAAACTTCGTACATTTCCAACCCCGTCGATTGTTCAAGTTCTTCCTCTCTTCTTTCCATCCCGCTATTACCATTCAGAACATTATTTTAGTTTTTCAATATATTGGGGGGGCCTTCAATCTCGGGGCCCCCGCGCATTGCATCTGCCGCCCCCCCCCCCCCCCCCCCGCCGGCCCTACATTAAGAGATATAGTGATCACTCTAAATTAACATTTTTAGGTGCATTTGAATACATAACCTCAAGACTTGAGGCTTTTGTTGATCACATCAAGCAGTGTGCACTGTACATGGACACTTTTAGTGCCATAATCATATATCAAGTATCTTTTATTATGTTGCTTGATTTGTTTTCTACTGATCCTGTTCATATGCACACGAACTGATAAACCACTCTATGAATTGATGAATTAATTTTGAGCAGATCTATTATTATATTTAAAATGCATGTGTTAAATTTCATCTATCTAGCCTGTTGCGTTTTTTGAGTTACCATATCTGCATTTGTGCAAGGAGATATAGTAGAAAACAGTAAATTCTGTGATTGATGAGCTACAAAATATACTACAGATCCAAAATTCTCGGGATAGAACCATGTAATAGTATAATTTCTACATTTACTTTTATGGTTTTATGGTTATCGAATTCCTATGTATGTGATTAATTGATTGGTCATTTCCGACCAATTTTTTTTCCATCCAAGGTTTTGACGCATAATAAAAAATTTATTTTCATTATTACATTGTAAAATGACTAATAGTTTACGATAGATTCAAGTGCAATGTTTTTTAATTATTCCATTAAATTTGCTTACATGATTAATTAATTATTCATTTTGTAATATTTATTTTATATTAGGATCTTAAACCATCTATCCATTTAAGACTAATTTAATCTTTTCTAGAGTTTATGTTATCCTTTTGTATTAATTAAACAATTTTAATATGCATTTTATAATCAGCTAAATAATTTGCAATAATTATGTCCGAGCAAAAAAAAAAAAAAAAAAAGATAATATTTATTGAATTTCATGTTTTTAGAGAATTATTCGACCAGGCACTTTTTTTTTTAACAATTCAATGTAAAGATTTAAATCAGATATTTCATTAGAACCTGAACTTTCTATAAATTTTTATTCCATATATGCATGGATATTTAGTTCAAATACTTATATATTTTTTTTCTTGTGCACATTTTATTCACTTATTTATTTTTTGCATTTTCCAATTTATTTCTTAGTCTTTTGTGATGAATAAAACCTTTTAGTTTACCAAAATTTGAGTAAGTTGCAAAATATAAAATTAATTATAATATTTAACTTTAATTAAATTTGTATGGTTTTTATTATGAGTACACCAACTAGGCGCCGAAGTCGACTAGTATAAAATGAGATGCAAAATTTAATTAATTAGGAACATGAGTAACTGCCGAAATAAAAATTCCTTCATATGCTGACAGCAAAAAACGCTGAACATGTCTTTTATACACGTCTATTCCAAAACGCTAGTGTATTTACATCAGATAATAAGATTTCTTTCAAAAATTGATTTGTACAAGCTCTCTCAACCCACAGTCAACAATCAAAAACAACAGCAAAAACCTATAGTAAAATTAACTGACTGTTTCTTAAAAACCCAGATTATTATTATTATTATTATTTGAAAAATGTTATTATTTCAGTTGCTGAAATGTGTAAATAAAGTTAAAAATCAAGAGCATCTTTATATTCTTCCATTAAATTAAACAATTTAATTTCTTAAATTCTCTTCACTAACTAAATTTAAATCTGTTTTGTAAATGTTCTGTTATTTTGATCCAACAAACAATTCATTAAGCAGCTGAGATCATCAAAGATTCCATGTAATTTTTATTTCAAATAATTACGACTAAGAAAAATTTTACTTTGTCATTCAAATTTATGTCCCGATAGTATTATATTATGTCTGATCCACCAAAAGACCAAGGATCTCAACTGTGTTTTGACGTCGGTCAAGAGTATTAAAAAGAAATATTGTTGTAAATTACTTCTATTATCCATGCAATTGTGCGATTGGAAAAAACATAACCAGATCGGTTTTGGCACCTTTTGAAAGAGAGTAGCAAAATAATGAAAACATTTCATTTGCGCCTTTCGTGCTAGAAACAATTTATCCATTAGAGCGACGATTTATAACTATGTTTACTTGTGACACGATATTTTCATTGCAAGCTTCCGGAACTGCCCTGGCAATTACAGAAGAAAAACACCGTATGTTGTTGCACTCTACCGGGGGAGGAATATGCTGTTCTGTTTTTCAAAGACCACCAATACATTACCTGCATTCCATACATTCGGAAATGCCACCCAATCGACTACTGTTCGGCGCTACCGGCTACCTGCTACCACCATTCCGAACACCCCTCTCTCCCAATTGAAGAGGGGGAAGAAAAAATATTCCAAGAAACAAATCTGCTGAGATATTTTCATCCCCCAATCGAAAATCGTCTGCAAGCTTGTTCGAAAGTAACGAGAAAGGGGGAGGGGAGGCCACGCGTCAGACACGTGCTGAGCATATAATTTTCCTCGGGTCTCCACACCCCAGCTTGATGAATTGCTTTCTTGGGCTACCATCTGCTCTGTAGACCTTGAGTTATTTTATGTAGTTTCATTTTTTTCTACCCTCCTGAATCGCCTGATGCCGGAACTTCTAAAAGGCACGGTGTTTTTAAGTTCGATTTTTTGGGCCGTTTTCACCTGCTGCTTTCAGTGACCCCTCGGTTTCGGGTCTTTTGTAATGACCTTTGAGACTGTTTATTGGTACTTTCCCTCACCGTCTCCTTGCTCTCTCTTTATTTCCCCTCCCCTCCCCCTCCCTCTGGAAAGAAGCAGATTTGCCCCCGGCAAATCTTTGCCAGCAATGGTGTTGCAAGGACCTCTTGTTGCATCCCGAGCTACTGCATTCCCTCCTTTTATTGGGAAGACAAGCACTGGGCAAGGTGCAGACAAGGTTCGTTTGGTTTTGATGCATTGAAAATGTTTGCAAATTGCTGCATTAATACATTGCCAAAAGATCT